>JAODAL010044153.1:0-33151 GCA_025379985.1 Phyllomedusa bahiana
TTTGGCGTTGAAAAACCCCCGGTTTTTTTTTGGGCCCAGCCCCCCCCCAGCAAAACAACGCTTAATTAACCCCGGGAAGGGTTAAATTGCCCCAAAAAAATTTAAAGCCCCCCAAACTATTAGCTTTTTTTTTTGTGTTAAAATTTTCGTGTTTTTTACCCACAAAACCCAAGAGATAGAGTTTTAATTTAAACCCTTTGCTTGTAAATTAGCAAAAAAAAAAAATGTAATATTAGGCGTTAAAAAAAAAACGGTTTTCTTGGGCCCAGCACCCCAAACAAAAAAACCGTTTAATTTAACCCCCGGGATGAAAATTGCGCCAAAAAAATTAAAGCCCCACAAAAATTAGTTTTGTAGCGTGTTACAATTGCGTGTTTTCTACCCACACAACAAGAGTTTACATTTGAAATTTAAAACCTTTGCTTGTGAATTAGGCTACGGGAAAAATTTATATTTTTGGGTTTTTTAAAAAAAGACGGTTTTATTTTGTCAGCACACCAGCAAAACAACGTTTAAATTTAAACCCCCCGGGAAAGTAAATTGCGCCAAAAGGGGGAAATTTGAAAAGGGGGGGCCCGGCCCCCCAAATTAGTATTTTTGAAGTTTTGTTAAACAATTGCGTTTTTTCTACCCACACAACAAAGATACAGTTTAAAAATTAAAACCTTTGTTTTAAAAATTGGGCTACGGGAAAAATGAAAAAATTGGTTTTTTAAAAAGAGGGTTTTCGGGGGGTCGCACACCAGCAAAATAACCAAAAATTAACCCCGGGATTTTAAATTTTGCCCAAAAGAATTGACCCCCCCACAAAATAGTAGCTTTGTAGCGTTTTAAACAATTGCGTTTTTTTCTACGCCAAACAACAAAAAGAAAAGGGGTATTTAATTAACCTTTTCCCTTGTAAATTAGGCACGGGAAAAAATTTATTTTTTTGGGGCTTTAAAAAAAAACGGTTTTTTGGGGGTCAGAAACCCCAGAAAAAACAACGCTTATTAACCCCAAAAAGTAAATTGCGCAATAAAAATTGGGGAGCGGGGGCCCCAAAAAAAATGAAGTGGTTTTTGGGTATTGTAAAAACCTGTTTCTTTAAATGAATACAACGGGAAACGGGCCTTAGATCCCACTTGGATTTTAATGTTATGCAGCTGCAGTGGACGCACACTGGTTTTTCAGATCCAATCCCCCCAAAAAAATTAGAAATGGGAAAAAATTAAAGAACAGTCCCCCCTAAAGACAAGCTGAACACCCACAGAAATCGCTATTTTAAAAATAAATTTCCTTCAGTAAAAACTATAAACCGCGGCACCCAACCTTCCCTTTTTGGCACAGAAGAGGAGTTTTAGCCCCGCGTCCCCCCCGGGCCCTTATATAGTGCGGTGACGTCACAGAATCCCCGCCGGTCTCTGTTTGGGCTTCCCCCCTCTGCCCATTTCATGCGGGCAATGCCCTTCTTCCTCCCAGAAGTTGGGCTTTGCCCCATTAGCGCCATGTGCTCGCAGCCTTTTTAAATAAATTTAAAAAGGGCACACTTGTTCACCCAATACCCCAAAAAGTTCGACTTCTTTCCGAAAGAATTTTTCCTGAAAAAAAAACAAACAAATTCCACTTCGTTAGAATCGTTCCCCCCATCTCTACTATTCCCACTTTTTGGAAAACTAATAAAGCAAACAGACAAAAAATTCCGGGCAGCACTCAAACAAAAATCGTCACGAGCATTTAGAGAGTTTTCCTTTGGATTTAAATAACAAAGCGACTTTTTTTATTTTTACAAGGCAAAGGGAAGGAAAAATTTTCTGAAATTTTACTCATCCCAAATGCATCACAAATTGAAAGTGTTGACACCCAAAAAACCAAAAATTTTTAAAACCAAAATCACCCCTGCTTTAACAATGCAACAAAAGGGGGTGTAGATAAAATGGATGAGAGGGGTGGGAGAAAAATTCGTTAAGAGGAAAACAAAACGAGGCCTGAAAGTACTTTTTTCAATATCCCTTGATGTAGCACCCTAAATTCATTCATTATTTATACAGAAACTCACCCGGGAATTTTCATGCAAAAGAGGAAGGACGGGAAAACGCTTATTCTTAAAGGCCCTTTTTGTCATGAACTTTTTAATGCCTCACATGATAAGAAAAAGCGACTTAAAATTTGTTTTGGCCAAAGCAAACTAAAGAAGCAATAAAAGGGTTGTGGCGTATTTTTTCCCAGTTTAAATTCCCAAAACCAGGAGAAAGAAAACGAAAGCTTTGGGTTTCTTGTCCCCCAAGAAACATGAGAGAAAACTGGGGCGAAAATTTTTCCACTTGAAAGGGAAACTTTTTGCAAAGAACACTTTTGGGGAAACTAATATAATAGAAAAGAAAGTTAGAATAAAAATGTAGCTGCAGCTATTTTTGCTAAAAGATTTCTATGCATTTTGTGGGGTTTTTCATGTTTTTGGCGTGAAATTTTGGGGAAAAAAAAGTTTTTTTTGGTGTTTTCTTTTGGAAAAATTAAATTTAAAAATGTTGTCTACTATCATTTTTTTATTGAGCAATTGTGAAATAAACTTGTGAAAGTTTTTTAAGTGTGTTTTTCAAACATTATGGGGCATGGGGGCCTAAAAGGCCCCATGACTTTAAAATGTATATTTTTTTTTTAACGTCATGGGGCGTTCTGGGTTTTTAAAGGAGTTGTGTGCAAACCCCCCCCAAAAAAAATAAGAATATATGGTGCAGTAAAAAAAAAAAGGGAAAAGCGGAAACAACTGTCACAACCCAGGGGTGTGAACGACCCCAAAAATGCAAAATTATTCCCATTTTTTGGATTTTCTCCTCACGGGGCCCTAGTGGGGGGGACAAACATTTTGCTAGGCGCACTGAAATAAAAACCCGGGGTAAAAATTTTTGGGGCCTTTAATTTTTCCCCCCATTTTGACTGTAGTTTTCTATTACTATAAACACCCCAAATTTATAAAAGTGTGTGTAAAAGCCCCTTTCCCCCCCCCTTTTCCCTACCTGCAAAAGCCGCCCCTTTAACCCAACAAGTCTGTCGGGAACGACTGGCACGCACACCCAGTGATACCAGCCCCAGCATAACCGGGAAAAGTAACTCAAGTCTGCCCTATTTCCTGTGGGACAGGTTTCTGCTGAAGAAGGAGCCCCGGCGGCCATTTTATGCTTCTATAATTTTTACCCCCTAGACAAAACGAGCAGCCCTTTTCTAATTAAAAGATATTTAGGATTTTTTTCATAATGACTTTGTACTTATGTATTCATTTTTCTTTTTTTCCCGGGGGGAAAACCCCCTTTTAATCTCCTCGGAACAGTGAATGGATTCATTCATGTGACTTTTGCGGGCCAATTAAAAAGGCCCAGGGGTTTACTTGCAGGTGATATTGGGCCCTGTGTTTGGGCTGCACCTGAAACATAACGATAAACTTTCACTTTTTTTACTTCCGGGTTTGAAAAAACCGGGCATGGGGAGTGAACGGGACGCCCGGGAGATTTTCATCTTTTTTTTACTCATGCCCCAAGGCCCCAATGACAATTTTTTTGGTCTAAAGAACCCCTTTCTTTAAGTAAGCCCCCCTTTCCCTTGCATATTGTAATACCAATTCAGAAGGGGGGTCAAAAAAAACAACTGTCACCAAAAATATACCAAATAAAAACCCAAAAAAAAATAAATGAGTAAAAAAATACTAAAAAAAAATTGTCAAAAACCCATAATAAACTTTTTTATAACAAATATTTTTTCACAAAACAGATACAATTTTTTAATCAAAGAAAAAAAACAGTTAAAAATCATACATAAAACAAAAAAAAGCGGACAAAATGTCACTAAAACACTGGGAAAACAAACAAAAAAAAAATTTAAAACCCCAAACATCCCTAGTATAAATTACCAAAATAAATTTTATCAAGGACATAAATATACACCAAATGCTCTGTTGGAAATAAATCAAATAGTAAAAGTATAATTACAAATGTTAAAAATTATATTAAACCCCGGAATAAGAGACATTCACCTGCCACAAGGGCCCCCTCGACGTACGTTTCCCCCACCTGTTTTCTCAAAGGCCCCCCTTTTTGCTTATTTGTCCTGGGTGTTTTAAACCCCCTCTTCATGTTCCCAAATGCATGTGTAAAACCCTTTTTCCCCCTCCCCTGCTGCTTTTGTTTAAACACTGTGAGAAGGAAGAGGGAGAGCAGTGACAACTGCCAGAAGAAGGACCAATGCCGCACCAAATAAACTAGGGGGAAGGACTTAAAACAGAAGCAAAAAGGTGGAACATTGTTAATGGAGACTATTAAAAAGAAGCAGATGAACAACAGAAACATTCAGTGCAAAGATGTTCCTATCATTTTATACTTTCAGACTTTTTTTTTTGATTTTATCTGTTTTTTAATTTTATAAAACAATACATATTAATTAGAAATTGGGAAAAGCAATAAAAAGTGCAGTATATTATGTGCAGTGAGTCGTGACAATTAAGGGGGGAGACAAAGTATTTGCATAATCTTATTTTCTAATTTCTAACTCCTTAGATGGTACTAATCTGATCTACAAATAACATCAACTATTCACATAAGTGCTATGCTCAGATCGATTAAAACTACAGGTTACCACATGTGCAGTAGCTATTGGAGCTTGGAAAAGATTTTAGACCCTTTTTATATCATGCTCAGGAGATTATGCTCTCTTATTATATCTGTTGTCAGTAAAAAGAAGGCTAATTTCCCGTCCAAAAAGATATAAATTTTTTTTTTTTTTACATTTTCACAGGGAGTGTGTACCTTTCTTCTTTTTGTTGTAAACTTAACCAAAATTTAAAAAACAAAAACAGGCACGGGGTTTTAAATTTGGGGGGTGGGAAATTTCGCCACGTTTTTAAACGGCGTACTGGGTTTTCAAATAAAGAGCAAGATGGCCCCCCGTCATTACAATAAAAACACAGTTCCCATAGAGGAAATTTAAAAGGAAATTTCACCCCCCCCATCGCGGAGTACAACACCTGGCGTAAATTTAAGAGTGGGACCCATACCCCCTTCAATTAGCCCCCTTTGGGGAAAATCCACCCCTTTGGCTATGTTTACACGCTTATTTGCGGGAATAAAATAAACCCCCCCAATTACAACCCTTGGAAAGGGGGCCGGGGGGGGAGCGGGGGGCCAGCCCCCTGCCGGGCCCCATAAAAACATTACTACGGGGCGTAAACCCTTCTAGAAAAAGACCCTGTCACTTTTTCTCCCCCTGCGGCGGATTCCCCCTACGGGGGGAGGAGACACAGTCCATTGTTCTCTATGAGAATTGTGGATTTTCCGTAAAAGACTGGGACGAAATCCAGCCGTAATTCCGGGGCATTTCGGACAGAATTACGGACGGGAAAAATATCCCATTTTTAAGCCGTGTGAACATAGCCTTAATCTCTTAGACAAAGGGCCTAAAGATTTTTTATGTTTCTGTTATGTACCTGGACACTGTTGTGCTATTTTTAAATTGCCCCAGGAATGTTCCCCCTTTCATGGGGAAACAAGGGAAGCCTTTTTTGTGAAAACCTTTGGGCCAAAAAAAACTTACTCCTTGGGGGAACCCAAGGATTGGGCTTATTAAAATCTATCATTGCTGATCCTTCACCCTCGCATCTGCCTTTGGGGGGAAAGGATCAGCAGTTTTCTGAGATACTTTTCTTTCATGGCTGATTTGTGAAAGTTGTTGTTTTGAATGGCAAAGTCATATGTTGATATACGTGATCTTGTTTTACGTTTTCCCCTTTGGCCCTTTTAGTGATGACATGCAGATCATGTCCACCAGAAGACCCAAATACCTGACCCTCTCCTTCCCCCAGAAAATATCAAAGATAAGGGGAAGATAGTGAAGGTTTCAATGGTTACCTGGAGGAAGTAAGGAAGATTAACCTGTTTAAGTAAATGTGTAGGTGATGGAAATGAATACAGTGGGTACGGAAAGTATTCAGACCCCATTAAATTTTCACTCTTTCTTTCATTGCAGAAATTTTGTTAAGATCCAAAACGTTTATTTTTTTTGGGCCCAAAATGTAACCTCTGCAACCCATCTTGAAAAAAAAAAAAAAAAAAAGTGAAGATATTTTTTTTACAAAAATTTCTTTTTAAAAAGAAAAATTTAAATATCACATGGTCATAAATTTTTCCCGACCCTTTTGCTGTGACCTCATATTCTAATCCAACCCCCTTTAGAAAGTTTTTAAATCCATCATTGGATTCCCCCTGTGTTTTAATTAAACGGGTGAAATAAGGGTCCCCGCAGCTCACAGTGCACTTCAAGCACAAGAGAATCATGATAACTAAGGAACGCCCAAGGGAAATCAGAGACAGAAATTTTGGGAAAAAGCACAAACTTTGGCCAAGGTTTCCAAAAAAATTTCTGCAGCACTCAAGGGTTTCCCATGGGGCACAGTGGCCTCCATAATCCTAAAATGGGGGAAATTTGGGTGAAAAAAGGTTTTACCCTCCTGGGGCATTGGCCCAACAAAGGATATATAACAAAGTTTTCGAGTTAAAATTTTTTATTTACCAAATACTTATTTTTTCCCCCCATAATTTTTCAAAACATTTTTACAAAGTTTAAATTTTTAGGATTTTTTTTGCCATTTTGGGCCACAAGTGTGAAAACTGCTAGGTCTAAAATTCACTTTTTTTGCCCATAAACAACCAATCAAGCCGTCCCTTTTTATTTTTTCCAGACACAAATGAAAGAAAGGGGGGACTCTGATTGGGTTTCTTTTGGGGCATCAAAATGAATTTTAGACCTATACAGTTTTTTATACAAATTTGGGCCCCCTTTTCTCTCAAAGTTGAGGGGCCATCTATGATGTCAAATACAGGCCTCTCTCATCTTTTTAAGTGGGAGAGCTTGCACAATTGGTGGCTGACTAAATACTTTTTTTCCCACTGTATTTCACTGTATTGCCCTGTGAACGCCATTTCCAGCTAACTCTCTGTACTGTACAGATTGCTCTCTGTCTGCTTGCTTGCGGGCAGGCACAAGGTTTGTTTCTTAGCGATTTTACACAGGAAAAGCTGCTATTTAGATTAGTTAGGGTGGTGTACAGCAAGCATAGGGAATCATAGACAGAAGTAGCTAGGGAGTTTTGTATTGCTGGCTGCATCTTTCCTACACCCAGAACTGTTAGGGCGCATCAACACTGCACAGGACACATACCGGCCGGTCTGCCGGCCGGTATTGGTCCTGTTTTGCGCCCGTCCCCACGGCCACGGGGGGGACGGCTATTTTCCACGATGAGCGGAGAACAGCCCTCCCATTGAGAAGCACAGATTCTGTCCGGTTTTCAGACGGAAGATTGTACTTCTATAATGTTTTGCCGCCGGAACCGTCAGTGGGGACTGCTGCACGGGTTTTCCATAGAGCACAATTGTGCTCATTTTCGGCCGGTTTTTTCAGGCGGTCTGAAAACCGCAAATCGCTGAAAAACCGGCCGAAAACCCTTGCCGTGTGGACATGCCCTTATTTGTTGATATTTTCAGGCTCACTTTTGGGGTTCAGTGATTGCATGACACACCATTACCAAATCTCATCTAGAAAGAAATCTATTTAAAATAGTGGTTAGTTACTGCAAATTATTATGATTGAATAAAAATAAATTTTTGCAGTTTTGGGGATTCAGTAATTGTATAACAAACCGTCTTCAAATCTCATATACAAAGAAATATATTTTAAATAGTGGTTGGTTGGTGAAAACTATACTGAGTGGGGAAAAGTAAATTTTTTGCAGTTTTGGGGGTGAAATGCCTTTCAAATATACCATGTGTTGTTGTCATACAGATATATATCCAGGAAATAGAGTTCTCTCTGTTGCTAAATCTTACTCAGTGCCAAAAAGTGTAATTTTTCCAGAGTTTAAGTCCAGATAATGCTGAAATATACCAGTGCGTTATTGTGATTCACATATATACACACTTCTCTCTTTTTTATTGCATAAATCTTGTGCCACACTTGGGCCCTGGTGCAACAAGTGAAATGGGGCTCCTGCCAGTTACTACGTGCCATTTTCAATACCACTGTCTTCTTATGTGTCAAAGGGGCTTTTGGGCCCCCTCAGGCGCCATAGTAGCTGCTACGGCTGCACCACCTATAGCTACGCCCACTTGCAAGCTGTCCTCATCTTTTCAGTTAGCCATTGAAAGGAACGAAGTATTTTAGCTTGTGAATTTTTTCTGTCACTCTTAGAGCCACATTTTATTCACTAAGTTGTTCCACATATCCAGTTTAATGTTATAGATGGTAATTACAGCTTCTCCTCACCTGTACAGGTATAAAAAGTAACCTGAACATCTTCTTCAATGGACTTTAATGGGGTTCGAGTTCGACTCGAACTTCGAACCGAATGTCTCTAAGTTCGAAGTTCGTCTCGAACTCGAACTTTTTAGGGTTCACTAATCAGGACTATATTTGAAGTTACCTCTGATTTTTAGTTTTCGATCTATAAGGACAATAAAAAAAATATTTGTGATATTGTACAATGTCTTTGTAGGATTTATGAATATGGATAGAAGAATAAAGATCAACATTATAGTACCTCAGTCATCTGCTTGCCACAGAGACATATTCAGTTTAAGTGAAAAAAGCTGCATCCTGGAGTTGGCTTTGGGCTTTACATTAAGTTCTTCTTTCATCAATGTCATTAATGTATAGTAATGTTCCACTATATATCAGTCATTTATATAAACAGCATGTACTGCACACTCAGTAAACGTGCTCTAACAGAGGCCCTGTAAGGACATGAAACACATCAGTATGTTGTGGTAACCCTCCATCTGTTAATTTTGACAGAAATCTAATATTTTGCATCGTGTCAGTCTCTGAAGTGGGTTTTCTTTATGAGCCAAGGATACTAAAAGCATTTGCATTCAATTGTTTTCATGAGTGTTTGTTTTGCTTCTAAGAGTCCTTGAAACTGAAGGTTTGTTGGTCGCTTGCTCTTTAGGAGGGAGGGTTTACTATTTTAACTTCATTGTTTAGGTTTGAATATTTTTTTTAACGTTTTTGACCTTTGTGCCTTGATTTCGGACTTTTTTATTATTTCATTTATTTGTAGGGTGTGCTCTAAGAATAACATGTAAAGGTGTTAGACGTGCCTGATATATTTATGTGTTAGTAAATACTCATTTTAGGTTGAGGACTTAAATCATTGAATTATTTTAGAGTGTACATTATATTATGTATATTCTATTACTTGTTTATTATGTATATAGATGTGTATTTCATTTAACGAGATTGAGAAAATGGGCTAAGTTTGGCCCCTTTGACAGCTTGTGTCTTTGGGCTGGAGTGCCTCAGGCTAGATGGTCATGCTGCCGTTCAGGATGTGTAACATGACATGCATAATTATTAAGGCACTTTAAGTTCTTGCAGTCTTTATGTGGTTCTATGGATGTGCATAGTGTGTGGTGTACTGTGGGGGATACGTGTTTGGTGTGTGGTGACTGAGTGTGTGCTGGGTCATAAATATATTTTGTGCCCACATTGTGCTGCAGACCTTTTTGATGTGCTTGATGGTATTTGCTTTTTTCAGTGGCTGTGGGCATGGCCTCTTTTGTGTGCTGTGTGGTGGAAGGCAATTCAGCCATATAGTGCCATGTTGCTAAAGGTTGTTGAGCAAAGGATTCTATTGAAAAACCCTGTGTAGAAACTGGAACACAAAAGATACTGTATATGTGTTACCAGGCTAAAATGTAAAAACTGGGGATGTAAGAAGACTAGTGAACCAATGAATTTTGGGTTCCTATAGTGCTGGTCAGCAGCAACCTAAACTGCTGTATATTAGTGGCAACAAGAGGGTGCTAAAAAGCCCACCAGAGAAAGACTGAGCAGCTGTAACAAGGTACTGTGAGACCTGATAAAGACTTAATCATCTACTGTATGCATGTGGCTGTCACAGGGCTCTAAGAGGCCTAAAAAAGACTTTTCCATCTGGATCCCAAAAGAATGCCATGAGAATAAGTCTAAGGCCTAGTTTGCATCTACTCAGGAGGTTACATTTGGAGCCTCTGACACAAAGGCACTACTAGATTTGTTACATGATGAACACCAGCAGTGCCCAACGGACCCTATTGTATACATTGGGATCTGTTTGGTTTCTGTCATGGTGTCTGTCACTTTAATGTAAAAAATACTACTGCGTGCTGTGCTATTTTTCCCCTTATTTTTAATGGAATCTGCAATGAAAGCTCCAAATCAAACTTCCGATGCAGATGTGAACTTAGGCTGAAAGGAAGGGAGCCTCCCAGCTGACTGAGAATTGTGGAGAGAGCTCTGTTAGAATCACAATGTGAAATGTACAAAAAGTGAGAACCGTATGCCTGCAGCTGTCAGCCATTAACAAACCACTAAACATATTGAAACTTGCTGCAGCTAAAAATTGTGCCTTCAGTTATCGCCATGCTACTTCTCTCGAAAGTTGAAGTTGCAGTGTATACCTACATCGTGTGTCATTAGTTTCTAGCACTATTTCTATGTATGGTGGCTACTCCCACACCCATCATAGTCAAAAAAGAGAGCTGTAGCATATTTATAGTTAATATGGTTGACACAAGACAAAGTAATATTTTGCAAATATTGTAATATATCTTTTCATGGGACAACACTGAAGATATAACACTTTGACACAGTGTAACGTACTCAATGTACAGCTTGTGAAATAGTATAAATAACTCAGCACACAGCTATCAATGTCTTAATCTCTGGCAACAAAAGTAAATACAAACCTAAGTGAAAGTGGACAAATTTTGCCCATTTTGCCATTTTCCCTCTATGTGTCATGCGACTTGTAAGTATTACAAGGTCTCAGGTGTGAATAGGGAGCAAGTGTGTTAAATTTGGTGTTATCGCTCTCACACTCTCTCATACTGGTCACTGGAAGTTCAACATGGCACCTCATATCAAAGAACTGTCTGAAGATCAAAAAAAAAAAGCACTGTTGCTGTACATAAAGATGGCCTAGGCTATAAGAAGAGTGTCAACATCCTAAAACTGAGCTGTACGGTGGCCAAGAACATACAGTGGTTTAACAAAATAGGTTCTACTCAGAACAGACCTCACAATGGTCGACCAAAGAATCAAATTGGTCTGCATGGCTGTCATCCCAGAAGGAAGCCTCTTCTAAAGATGATTGTCATGGTTGGAGGTAGTGGATCCTCTGGACCACCGCAAGCGATGGCGTAAGCCACGTCAGGGAGCAGAATCTAAGTAGGTCCCGGTTTTCACCAGAGCCCGCCGCAAAGTGGGATGGACTTGCTACGGCGGGAGTCTAACAGGTCGCTTCCACTGACGTGACTTGCTTGCGGAGGCAGCCGAGGTGTAGTGTGGTACAAAATCGGTAGGCACGCTCGTAGTCAGGGACAGGCAGGTTGGTCAGGGCAAGCGGCAAGGTTCGTGGTCGTGGACAGGCAGGAAGGTCAGGGCAGGCGGCAAGATTTGTGGTCGAGGGACGGAAGCAAACGGTACGATGCACGGTAATCAGAACAAGACTTAGGAATGCTTTCTCAATAGGCAATGGGCACTAAAGATTCAGCAAGGGCATCAGGAAGAGGCATGCTTAAATAAGGGCAGCGGCCGGCAATACCCACTTACCTGTGCGCTGGACCTTTAAATTTAACAGAGCCAGCGCTCGCGCTAGGGAGCTGGGATGGCGCGCCGGGGGACAAGAGCAGCCGCGGGAGCGTGGGTAAGTGAGCCGGGACTCGGCCGCCGGAGCAAGCGCGTCCGCTGCCGGACATGAGGGCAGCAGTGCCGCCAGGCTGGGAGGCACGGCTGCACCTGCAACCCGGGTTGAGGGTCGCAGGGGCACCCATGACAATGATATAGTATGCTGAAGGCAAGCAGGCTAAGCTTAACGGGACCCATGTCAAGCGGTCTAATGAGACCAAGATAAACTTATTTGGTTCAGATGGTGTCAAGCATTTGTGGCGGCAACCAGGTGAGGAGTACATAGACAAGCATTTCTTGCCTGCAATCAAGCATGGTGGTGAGAGTGTCATGGTTGGTCATGAAAGCTGCCAGCTGTGGGGAGCTAAAGTTCATAGAGGGAACCATGAATGCCAACATGTACTGTGACATACTAAAGCAGAGCATAAGCACCTCCCTTTGGAAATTGGACCACAGGACAGTTTTCCAATATGATAACGACCCCAAGCACACCTGGAATTGTAACACCCAGCTGACCGATTAAATATAATGTTTCTAAAAGCAATAACAGAAGAAGAGCATAATAGAGTTAGGGTATGTTCACACATCTCCAAGACGACCACTGCCTTGCTAAAGAAAATGATTGTAAAGGTGCAAGACTGGCCAAGGATGTCTCCAGACCTAAACCCTATTTAGCATCTGTGGGGTATCCTGCAACAGAAGGTGTAGGAACCCAAGGTCCCTAACATCCATCAGCTACGTGATGTTGTCATGTAGGTATGAAAAAGGAATCCAGTGAACTTCATGCCCAAGAGAGTTAAGGCATTGCTGTAAAATAATAATGGCCACACAAAATATTGACACTTTGGCACAATTTGTCCATTTTCACTTAGGGCTGTACTCACTTTTGTTGCCAGCGGTTTAGACATTGATGGTTGTGTGTTGTTATTTTGAGGGCACACCAAATTTACAATGTTATACAAGCTATACACTGATTACATTGTATCAAATTGTCATATCTTCAGTGTTGTCCCATGAAAAAATTAAATATAATATTTACAAAAATGTGAGGGGTGCACTCACTTTTGTGAGATACTGTATATTCATCATTTCTTTCAGAAACAACATCAATCTTGTCTATGAGTTGTTTAATGCTTATTGAGGTGAATGTGGTTCGGGGACAAAACCCAACACATCCAATAGACAAGAATAGCACTGTTTCTGAGGTTACAAAAAAGCAAAAACAAACAGCCATCTTGTTTTAAAAGCATGCAACTCTTTCAGTGCTGAAACTATGCTGAAAAGTATGGCATAAATACACGAGACAATCCATGAGTAAACATTTAAACTACTGTCAGGAAAGTAAATAACATTGATTGTTTTGTGACAATGGTTCCTGCTAAGGGGTGGCATATGTTAAGCAAGTCAACAATCAGTTCTTGAAGTCGATGTGTTAAATGAGAAAATGCAACGATCTGAGTGTCTTTGAAATGACTAGTGTAAATTTAGTTGATCACTGGGTTGAAGCATCTACAAAGTATTTTCTGGGGTGTAGTGGGTTGTACATACATAGCAAAAGTAGTCTAAAAAAGTAAACTAGTGCATCGACTTCAGGGTCACTAGCGTCCAAAGCTATTTATGCGGTCATATTGCACAAAAGAGCTACTATAGCACAAATTGTGACAAAGTTAATTCTGGCTATAATAGAAAAGTGTCAAAAAACACATTTTATTAAAAGTTGCTGCATATTGGAATATTTTGCCGCAGTCCACAAAGAGTCGCCATGCTAACACCTGTCCATTGCCAAACGTGCCTAAAATAGGCACATCAGAACTGATCCACAGACCAATCGGAGATGGTGACAGTTGCCTCCTTCAATAGGATAATGCCCCTACAAAAATCATAAGAGATTGTCTAAGAAATATGACAAAGAGTTTAAAGTCTTGATCTAGCCTGTAAATTCTCTAGGTCTTAATACGATCAGGCATCTGTGGGATGTGCTAAAAAAAAGTCTGATATATGAAAGTTCCACAACAACACTTACAGGCCTTAAAGGATCTTCTGCTAAGGTCTTGGTGCCAGATTCCACAGAACACATTGAAAAAAAACACAAAAAACATACAATAGAGTAAAACATGTAAGAACAGTAAATGGTTTATATAAGTACACATTCCAGACCAACCCTATTAAATTAAACTGTGTTACATGAAACAACAAATCAATAAAAGGTAATAAGGGTAACCACTCAAGCAAACTGATACAAGTGCTGGTTTAAATCTAAGATGAAATTCAAATTGTCAAACCAAAAAGATAAACAAGTAAACATTTTACTGTTATCACCCATACACATTTTCCAAGGACAGGAGAGGAAGTACTTAATGCACTGTAAACATGGCTTCTCTTTTAGGAGCCTTTTGGTCCATTGCTCTCCTCCTTCTTCTGACTAGTCCACTGGTTCCTTAGGATTGCATTATATGTTGCAGGTAATTTTACAGTCCACCGCCAATTGCTTATTTTCTGCTGGTCACTCACTGGTTCGGCTCAGGGCTGAAGTGGCATAAAACTTTCAGCGTTCCAGCTACAGTTCTCCATGGCTAAAGTGTCACACAGCCCTCTCTATCATGGATATAGCTTCCTCAATGCTTTAAATCTTCCACAGCCCATAGTCTCGCAAGGTTAGCTACCAAGATGGCTGAAATCTCACATAGAGACCACACAGTCTATCAGAATTTTGTTTACCGCTGTACTGAAACACCACGCACCACCCTCCAGGACAGCATACTGATCTTTTTGTTTTACCCTGCTTTAGCACAGCTACACCAATAACTCTCTGTACAACCTTTAGAAGTCCGACTGCACATTGTTCACTGTGGCTCTTTATTATTTGTTTCCACTTTCAGTCCTCTGCCTCTGCCTGCCCGTTATTCCGGAGAACCCCGTACGTGTCGTGGCTTCCTCAACCTGAGCACTATCCATTTTGAGGTCCTGGCCCACCAGTTTCCATCTGACCATGCCAAGGTGGCCTTCATCATTAGCCTGCTGTCAGGTGAAGCCTTGGCCTGGGCTGTCTTCTGGGGGGCCTCGATGGACGCATCAAGGACGAGTTCGCTGGTCGAGTCTTGTTCCACCCTGGACGACCTCATCGCTCTTGCTACCCGGATTAACATCCGTTTTGCTGAGAGGGAGCTTGAGCTTCGCCAACAGCCAGTGTCCTCCCGTCCTCGCAAGCCTCCACGCTTTGTACCGGAAACTCCGAGTCAACCTCGCCTGGCACCTGCATTCCTCCAAGATGAGTCAATGGAAGTGAACCGCACTCATCTCTCCACAGAGGAACGCACCCGTCAACACAGCTTAAACCTGTGCCTGTACTGTGGTGGTACCCGTCACAACCTGAAGAACTGCCCAGTCCGCCCAGCTGCACCCCGCAAACCCAAGTGCCAAGTTTTCTTTGGTGAGGTGACCCTGAATGATGGTGTGTCTGCTTCTCGCTTAACCACTCCAGTTACTCTCCATTTTTCGTCTGGTGCTGCTTCTGAAGTTCCTGCTCTTCTGGACTCCATCTCTGCTGGAGAAGTTCTGCCTGCCTGTCTCCTCTCTGGAAAAACCACTACGTTTTTCATCCATCAAAGGGGAGATTATGAAGGAGCCAGCCCAGTTCCGCAACCAGCCTGTTTCTCTCAGAGTGGGAAGTTCCCACCAAGAAAAGCTGTCCTTCTTTGTCTGCCTAGTTTATCTGCTCCAGTCCTGCTTGGGGTTCCATGGTTCCAGCTTCACAGCCCATCCCTGGATTGGAAAACAGGTGAAGTTGTCCAATGGGGCAAGCATTGCCACTCTCGCTGCCTCAATCTGGAGCAGTCCTGCCCACCTGTGTCTCTGCCCGTTTCTGCTATTCCGCCTGTGGAGGAACCTCAAGTGCAGGAAGAGCCTCTGGTCTGTCAAGACACCTCTGACACCCACCCCACTCCCTACCTACTGTTTCTACTTCTTCCCCCCAGGTCCAAGAAGTTTTCCGGGACTCTCTGGACACCTCCTCTGAGGACAGTTCCTGGGAGACCGAGGAGGAGATGGTAATGCCTGGCTGTTTTGTGGGTACCCAGCTAGCCCGGAACTGAGGGCTTAAGGTTGTGTGTGTTCTGTAACGGTACACGCCACGTACCATGCTATGTACTGTCAGCGTGCCCGAGTCTCCTGTCTCCCGGCCGCTGCTGCAGCATCCGTTGGTGTTCCTGGCTCTTTGCATGCACCTGTCCCAGCTCCTGCCAGTCCTGTAGCCATTCCTGCTGGCAGGTCTGAATCACCATCTTTGTTTCCTCCAGCTCCCTGGCGTCCTGTGTGCACACATGCTCCCTCTAGGGGTGCGCACACAGCACTACACTCTATTTAAAGAGACTGTGTTCCTTTGTCTGGCTCAGTGGCCTCTGACCCCTGGTTACTTAAGGAACTTCCTACCTCTGCCCTGGGTCAGTTTGTTGATGTGTGTATCCTGCATAGAGCTTGACCCCTTGGCTGCTGTTTGATGCTGAATCATACATACGTTACCTATATGTTTATCTGCTACCTGCTGAATACCTGCTGCTGCACCAGTCTGCCACACACCTGCTGTTACCTGGCATCTTACCTAGCCTGCTACCATCTTGGACTGTGTCATACGTTCTCCGGCTGCACCTGGACTGTGCTTACGTTATGGCTACACCTGCGGTGCCCTGTCTCCATTCCAGCATCGGCTACCCAGATCTGCACTTCGGCTACCCACCGCCTGCGTTTACCATCTGTGCCCACGGTGGGCCCAGCGGATCCACCATACCCAGGCGTTTTCCATCCTTCCCAGTTGGAAATTGTTACAGTCTCACTGCACATTCACTCTGGTGTGAAACACTACAAACTTTTTTAACTTACCTCTGCCACGTATTGTTTTGGCACAACGCTTCAGTGTCACAACACAAACACCTACACTAGCTCTTCCCATGCTGAAGTTGGCAGCTGTTACTGTAGGCTGGCAACCAGAAAACTATCGTTAAAGGGTCCACTTTACTGTGGCTCAAATAGTTTGATTTGGCTATATCTGATATGTATATATACGGTATATATGTGTGTTTTGGAAAATTAATGTGTTCCCTATGAAATAACATTTCTTCTCTGAGGAATTTATTTCTGAATCTGTCAGATGGGTATTAACAATTGGGGTGTGTCCCTGCATAGTCTGCCATTGTCCAATCAGTGCTGACAAAGGGAGTGTGTGGAGGGACACATGCCCCAGAAAACTGGAATTGTAACACCCAGCTGACCGATTCAATATAATCTTTCTAAAAGCAATAACAGAAGAAGAGCGTAACAGAGTTAGGGTATGTTCACACCACATACCCTACTGATTTGGACACTGTTTTGGCGCATCCAACACTTTGAAAACAGTGTCCAAAACAGTGTCCAAATCAGATGTGTGAACATACCCTAAATCTGTTATGCGCTGCTACTGGCCAGACGTGCTCCGGACATCCCATATTCCCTATAGGTCTCTTCGTCGCCATTTGTAACAGGTTTCCCCTTACCTCCAGCGTATATCACCTTTATGCTGCTGCTGCCTCTTATATACATCCCCCCTTCTACCATTTACCATAGATGTTGTTTGATAAAGACCTGCTGGCCAAAACGTCATACGGACATCTGCATCCAATTTCTTTATGATATGCTTGTTCTGAATTCTGTGCAGTACTCAGATCCCTCATCTTTGATATATTCCATTTTCTGGAGTAACTTGGCATAATACTGTCTGCTTTGTAAATATAAATACTGCTTCTTCATATTTTGGTGTGCCGGTGTATATCTATACCAATCAGTTATATCGGTCTGCTTGACTTTTTACGCCAGAGCACCCATCTCCGGGTCCCCCCTCTATGGTGGGCATGACATATATATGCTACGTCAATTCATGAAGTGTTTCCAATGCTGAAAATCCCCATAGGAATCAATAGAGAGCTTAAAAACATCGTCCATAACCTTGGCTCAGTTTTGGGTGCAGTTTTGGGTACAGTTGTGATGTGGTTTATGTGGTTTTCGGTTTGTAAAGATTTAATGTTGTAGGCTGGTCAAGATAAAAGTGCGCCAACAAGCGCCTGAAGAAGCATCTTTCAAGCGAGGTTTTGATGCTGTTGTGATGCTGTTCTGGGCACTGAAAAATCAGGGTACAAACAGCGTTAAAATCGGCTGTGTGAACATACCCATATAAGAGAAGATGCTTCAGAATTGTTTGTTTATGAAAAACACAAGCTTTTACTTTAACAGACATGTCAGGAGATGTTTCAGGTCCTCTTTAACTAAATCATCTCCCCAGGTAATGAATAGATGGAAAGTCCATACAGCAGTAGGATTACTTGGTACTTTATTTATGCATTCTAAATATCTGATAATTAACAAAGATATAAAGCCAACAAACCGGTCCATAACTTAATGTTACTGCATGTACATATAAAGTAGAGATTGCCAAACGCCATTTTCCTATAAAATTACAGTCGTCTACAATATATTTTTGAAGAAGTATTTTTATATGTACATTATGCAGTGGTCAAGTAAATCATTAAAGGGGTTGTCTCACTACATCAATTCATCTTATCTCAGTCCTGTTTTCTCAATTTCATTTTTGTTTTCAGGGGAGTGTTTACTGACTTCTACTGGCTACTACTGGCCTGTAGTGAGGAGCTGCTGAGGACACCAGGTCTGTAGCTATAGCGACCATCACTTGCAATCTATCAGGAGAGATTGAACAGGTCTGTAGCTATAGCAACCTGAGGAGCTAATGCAACCCATACAAGTGGGGATATCTAGGAATAGGTAGGACTCTGTTATTAGATACATATTGCAAAGTGACTTGTTTTTGCAAGATCTGTAACACTAAAAGCAACCCCTTTAACCATCTGATTTGTTGTTTTGTATTACCAATTTAGTACATACTTTTATACTTGATGAACAATGGTAATTTTCAGCTCTTTTTCCTATCATCCAACAGATGTAGAAAATCACCATAAGATGGACCAAGTGAAGATCTTGATTCAAATATTCATCTGTAAGAGGTTTTGCTGATAATGAAAGACACAGTATTAATACTGAGCATTACATATAATAATTATTATCATTATTTTAACTAATATATAATTAAGACTAGAAATGTGAAGTTCCTATAGTATGAAATTCATATAAAAGAAGGTGTGCTTTATGAAGTATGTGAATTCAAAAAGTATTAACTGTGGAAAACATTGAAAAACAAAAATAAGAACTTTCTTTATCAGGTATCCTAATCTTGAGACTCCTTCCTACTAAGCTAATCAAACCAAGATATATGAACAAACAATTACATCCATCCCTATTGCATATTAAAGCCGGTGTATTACAGCTCCTGATTGATACCCCTGGGAGTAAGCCGATCCAGAAGATAAACCTGGATTCACAGCATAAGAGCTGAAGGAAAGCGTTCACCCCTGAAACTTAATGTTGGATAAAATTCAAACCCACCACCTGCAAAACTAAAGACTAATGCTTTGTCCTTTACCAAGTCCCTTCTGGCTGACGAAATATGGCATTTCAAATGTACTACTGGACCCTTCTTGTGAGAAACTTTTCGACATGACCAAAGCAGTGCATAAATCGTATTACACAAGTGGTGTAGGAGCACCGGGAGAAAACGAGGATTGGAAAAAAGACCCAGAAGGAGCTGTAGGTAGAGTTAGTTCACAAAAAGGAGGACTTTAGCTTAGAGGTACATGAGAGCAACAGACAATAAGAGAGGGAAGGTGCTGAATACCTATAATCAGACCAACACTGTGACCGAGAGATTCACATCCTTTGGTTGACTCAGTAGAGAGCTGAAGAATAATAGAGATGTTGTGTGGATGGAGAGTCTCACAAGTGCCTTGCCAAATAGTAGGCCACAGTCCCACCATACAGTTCCAGTGAGAGATAAGAAACTGACTGACTTTGTGACTAAAACCACTTTAATTCAATTTCAGGACCTTGCTAAACCAACAATAATCTTTAAATGTTTCCCTCGGTGTGCTTGTGGTGTCTCACCGGCCTGGACAAAACATTTGTATATATATAAACTTGTATATTTATATATATAGTCAGGAAAATAAGTATTTTATACACTGGTGATTTTGCAAGTTCTCCCACCTTCAAAGAATGGTGAGGTCTGTATTTTATATTGTAGGTACACAGAATCTAAAAAAAATCCAGAAAATCACAGTGTATGATTTTTAAATAATTAATTAACTTTATTGCATGAAATAAGTATTTGATACAGTAGAAAAACAAAACTTAATTTTTGGTACAGCGACCTTTGTTTGCAATTACAGAGGTCAAACATTTCCTGTAGTTCTTAACCAAGTCTGCCCACATTGCAGCAGGGATTTTGGCCCACTTCTCTATACAGGTCTTCTCCAGATCTTTCAGGTTTCGGGGCTGTTGCTGGTCTACATTGAGTTTCAGCTCCCTCCAAAGATTTTCGATGGTGTTCAGGTCTGGAGATTGGCAAGGCCAAATCCCCAACCTTGAAATGCTTCTTATGAAACCACTCATTAGGTGCCTTGTCTGTGTGTTATTGGTCGTTGTCATGCTCGAAGACCCAGTCACAATCCATCTTTAATGTTCTTACTGAAGGAAGGAGGTTGTTGGACAAAATCCTCTCCTCAATTCAGTGCAGTCGTCTTGTCCACTTTGCAAAAAAGCACCCCTAAAATATGATGTTTCCAATCCCATGCTTCATGGTTGGGATGGTGTTCTTGGGGTTGTACTCATTCTTCTTCTATCTCCAAACATAGCGAGTGGAGTTGATACCAAAAAGTTCTACTTTGGTCTCATGTAACCACATGATCTTCTCCTCCTCTGGATCATCCAGATGGTCATTGGTGACCTTAAAACGGGCCTAGACAGGTGCTGACGTGAGCAAAGGGACCTTGCGTGTCCTGTAGGATTTTAATTCCTGACGGCGTAGTGTGTTATTAACGGTAATCTTTGAGACTATGGTCCCAGTTGTAGTCAGGTCATTGAACAGATCCTCCCGTATAGTCCTGTGCTGTGCCTGATCTTTCTTAGAATCATCCTTACCCCACAAGGCAAGATCTTCATGGAGCCCCAGACCGAGAAATATTGACAATCATCTTGTGTTTCTTCCATTTTCTAATAATTGTGCCAACAGTTGTTGCCTTCTTTTATACAGGTAACCAGATCAAACATGTGCAATCAATACAGGTAATGAGTGAAGAATAGAAGGGCTTCTTAAAGAAAAACTAACAGGTCTGTGTGAGTCAGAATTTTTGCTGGTTGGTAGGTGATCAAATACTTATTTCATGCAATAAAATGCACTACAAGAGAAATTGCCAACATTTAACAAGACTGAGTTTAATAGAGCATATTTTAACCCATAACTTGAAAATAAGGTTAATGATATAACCTGTGTCGGACTTCAGAGCTTAAGGTCCATCAATGGAGTTGATTATAGAAGTTCACAAATGGGGTAGATTTTTGGGGCCCACCAGTGGAATTGGTTCTTGGGGACCACCCTACAACCACTGTACATGACTGCAGGTATTACATATGCCTATTGTTTTCAATCCTCTCTTTATCAGCTTTTCCCCTTAAAGGCAGCCTCAGGTCTGCCATGCCAGGGACCTACCGGGGGTTTTCCCTGCTCCACGGTGGGCCAGTCCAAGCCTAAATATAACTTAGATTACAAAATCTTCAGTTTTACTAAAATTAGTTGATTCAAAAATTAATATAGCCTACATCAAAATTACTACATCTAGTATTTTGTGTGACACATTTGGCCACTGAATCACTTTCACCCTGTTTTTCTTCAGATATTCAACTTTGGCCTTAGATTTGTTTTGGGTCATTGTTATGTTTGAAAAGTGCACAACAACCAAGGGCTCAGAGTGATGGTAACATCTTCTCTTTCAATATAGAGCAGTAGATCTGTGAATTCATGATAACATCAATGAAATGTAGCCTCTGACACCAGCAGCACTCATGCAGCCCCACATGAGGACCGGTATGTTTCACTTCAGTCACCAGGAATTTACATTTTACTCCTCACCTTTGCTCTGAGAACTATTGGGTCTCAGTACTCTGGAGTGATGGGCGTAATAGGCAATTGATTATGTTTTCAGGGAAACATTGATAGAAAGAGGGTATATTCACTTAGGCTGATATATATATGCTTGCCTATAACCTTCACTAAACTTGTCAATACTTCCTCCACAGACGTGTCTGCCCCTCACCTCCTGTCTCTTTCCCCCTCCTTGTAGATTGTAAACCCTACGTGGGTCCTCCTCCCTCGTCTGCCAAGTGTCATTATCCCTTATCACTGTACTCATTTGACTTCTGTAATTATGTAACCCCTCGAATTACAGCGCCTGAATCAATGGCGCTTATAAAATAAATAATAATAATAATATATATATTTATATATATTATTATTATATATATTATTTTATATATATATATATATATTATATTTAATATATATATAAAAAATATATATAATATAATATTATATATAAAAGTATAATATCAAACTATATGTATATTCACTATGTATATCACTCATGCTGAATATATATAAAATATATTAATATATTATATATAAATATAATATATATCAGCATAAGTGAATATACCCTCATTCAATCAATGTTTCCCTGAAAACAAAAACAATTGCCTATTACTCCCATCACTCCAGAGTACTGAGACCCAATAGTTCCAAGATAAATCCCCCTGCCACATATATATATATATATTGGGGCAGAGCGACCACTGGTAGTAGCATGATCCTGCCACTAGAGGGTCTATGGCCGGAAACCTTCTGCAGATGCGCCACCGAGGACCTGGGCTCGGTGGGGAAAAGACACCTATATTGTGCCAGTAGTGATAGATTACTGACACTCACAGCAGCGGCTAGAATAGCTGCAAGGCAGGTATGTATGGGGTGGCTCTTTCGGGACAGCTATAATGTCGGGTAGGTGGCTGTCCCCACATTCCAGGTCCCTGGGTTCCAGCCCAGCTATTGGATAGGTCTCTGGAGAATTATTTAAGGCTTCCTACTTCAGGTGATCGGGGGGCGTGGTTGCTGCCAGAACCTGGAGCAGCAGTGGAACTGAAGCAAGGCTCTGGCCCCCAAGAGGCTGAGGGGAGCCTGATACAACAGTGAGGACACTGTCATTTTTGAGGGGCTGTGCGATAGGCGCAGACCTCTTGACAGAGAGGGACTCTGTAAGTTCGCTAGTTGTCAGACGGCCAAGGATTTATTTTTATGTGTTTTGTTCTTCCTGTAAAATGAGTGCCTCAATAAAGCTGACCGAGGTCAGTTTTGAAGAAGAAGAAGCCGTTGTTAGAGTGCTTTATGTTGGAGTGCCATCCGTTTGACCCTAGCGGCGATCCTGAGCTATAATACCGTTCTACCAAGGACGGCAATCCCAAAGCCAAGAGGGAATCTCCAGGACGGGCCAAGATGGCTTCCCAGAGCTGAGCGGCAGCTTACAATTGGTGGAGGATGCGGGCAAAGTGGTGCAAGAAAAAGGTGGTTTACACAGGACTGCTGAAATCTACATAGGACTGCTGGATATTAGCTCTGTGTGGACGAAGCATTCTCTGAAGAGAGACACACCCACAGCAGCCTTTTGGTGTCTGAAGAGACTGTATTGTGGGGGAGGAGAAAAGAGTCTGCCTCAGTGGAGCAGGAGACTGTCTGTGGAGAGACAGGGGACGCACCCCAGTAAAGAGACTGTCTTGCTGCCTAAATTTCTTCTTGCCATGGGAGAACTTATAAAATATTTTGAGCGGGCAATTGCCCTGATGAAGGAGGATATGGCCAAGCTGCCCCCTAATTCTCAGCAGCATAGGGCCTGTGCCACGGCCATCCTTTCCTATACAGCGGCTATCCAAGAAAGGAAGGCTCAACAGCCCCCCCAGAGGGTCAGTACAGAAGGCTGGAGCGACAAGGCCAGGGCGGTGGTCACAGAAGAAAGCCCAGTCATGTATCCCTCCCCAGCATGAGTTACCCCCGGAACCGGCAGGGCGGCCTTCCAAGAAGCAGTCAAAGCCATGTGTTCCTCACCAGCGTGGGTTAACTCAAGACCAGGTGAAGCTGCCAAGGTGTGTGGATGCGGCTGTTTCTGAGGGCAACCATCCTGATGATGGCTTGAGAGGATGTCCTGGGGCCAGGAGACGTTGTCGTCCAACATAGAAGGGGTACACGTCTGGAGAGGCCGAGTTACTGAGGGACTTGTGTGCTGCGGTTGCCATGGGCAACCAACTGGATCAGCAGGAACCCCTTTTTCAAACCAGAATCGCCCAGAAGCATGGATACAGTCGTGGCTAGGAGCAACCTACCTAAATAGTAGCAAGCCGCTGTTGTCCAGCAGGAGGAGCAGTGCTAGAGGTGCCACAGAACAGGATGTGATCCTGAGTGTTCTCTGATTAGGAGGTCAGAAGAGAGGTAGCCAAGAACAGTGGAGATGCTGGTAGGTGGGGTTACACTGTTGGTTGATCTGGACTGCAGCCAAATGGTCTCCAGAGTGCATCCAGACATCCTACCCTTCGTGAAGGTCCGACCAGAAAAGGGTAAGACTATTGCACTGCGTTTTGACACTTGTTGTGGGACTACCAATCATGTACTTGAGGTATGTGAAGACCTTCAAGTTGAGTTTATCCTGGGCAGAGACTTCCCCTGTTTCTGTCAGTTATGGGAGATAGCGAGGGTGCCAGGCAAAGCAAGTGGCTTTTCCTAGGAAGCGCCACATGTAGAGTTTGCAGAGCCCCTGCTTGGGAGGGAAGAGCTACAGTCTTCCCCTCTGAAGGCCTCTGAGATGGTAGTAGGGGGAGACCCACGGTCTGAAAGGCTAACCGTGTGCCCAGAGATGCTACCAGGCCAAGAGAAGAGTCCAGAGGGCAGTGAGAATGTGAAATTGGACTTGTAAAATCTGATGAACTCTTTGTTCAGGACATATGCACATTATTATCCATTGAAAAGGTCCTTAATGAGATATATATTCCTGTGATCCATGACCCAGTCACATAGCCTGAGCAGGGGGATGTTAGTTGCATGTCAGAGTTAGCTCCAGTTACTGCACCCCTGTGTGAACAAGCAGCTAGAAGTGCAGTAGTGGAAAGCAGCCCGGGTCTGCACCTGAAGGTCGTGGCTGTCAGAGCTATAAGGGAGGTAAATGCAGTGTGTGAACTTGCTGCTAAGGACACTTCAGCCAGTGCAGCAGAGGGGATTAGCTCTAGTGTGCCCCTAGATGTTAAAGGGGAGAGCAGCCCAAGTAGCACAGGGGATGTGTGTCCTGTGGTGGATGACAATATGGAGAAATGTGCCACCGCTACAGGCTCAGGTTTAGCCAATGCGGTTGCCCATAGCAACATGGTATATTCTGCACCTCCTGCTGTAAAAACGTATGAGTGTGTATGGCCTGAAGCTGTGTGTGAAGTGTCTGGAGTCCAGCTGGTGAGTGTGTCTGCCAGTGACCCCAGCGTACTTTGTGTACATGATGGTAGCGTGCAAGTAGCAGGTAATGCATGCCCAGTGCTTGATGACCACCCGTTCTGTCCCAATATGAACAAGGCCGGTGTATTCCCAGAAAGAGAGAGTGCAAATCCTGGAAACAAGGGCTCTGTTGCAGAGTGGGAGGAGACTAGCTTAAAGAAGGTGTGTCTAGACCCTAGGGCCATGTATGTCGGTATGAATGAGGCCTCAGAGAAGGATGAAGATACGTTTGTAAAGAAAACGTGTTCTGTGTGCAGCCCTGAGCAGTGCATCTGTGATGGAAATCCAGATTGTGACCCTATAGAGGGTGAAGAGAGAGGTCTTGCTGTGACCTGTATTCCCCCTGTGATCACATGTTCCAGTGTCTGCTATATTTCCAGTAGCTTTTACTGCAGTGGTCACAAAGATAGCAGTGATGGAAAAAGTGAGCTGCTAGACACCACAGAGGTGGGTGTATGCTTGAACCCTAGTGAGGGGCAGATGAGTGGGTTTGAATCCTCAAAGGATAAAGAGGTGCCTGGTTCTGAGTCGGCTAATAATTTTTCCTTAGAGACAATGGAGGAAAATACCTACAGTATCACAGAGGTGTTAGGTCCCGTGGTTTATGGTGACCTCCATGTGGGTGCCAGGTTTAGCCAGATGTCCGCTGCACCTACTGGTGTTAAAGAAAGAATTGCTGGCCCATTTCTAAATGTGTATGCCATTGCCTCCAGCTCATTGTGTGAATTTGAGGTGGAGAAAGATGTAGGAGTATCCCAGATAGATGCTGAGATTTCTCCTTTAGAGATGGTTACAGGGGATGTGAAGGAAACATCTCCACCCATTGATGCAAAGTGTCTGTTGCTAGAAAGCGCCAGTAAGAAGTGTGCTCTGGAGAATGTGCCTGCTGATCGGGATGAGGTCTGTATTGCAGAACATGCAGGCTTGGTGGCCCCTGTAGTAAAACGTAAGCTTGTCGAGATGGTCACCACAGTTCAGATACCTGTTGTGGGTTGTAAAGCTCAGGTGAGTACCAGTGACCCCAGTAGTCAAGCAAGTGTAGTGCATGAAAGGTAAGAAACAGACCGTAAATGCGGTCTTCCAGCTGCGGCAAGTCAGGTGTATGGAGGGACCAGTGAGTCTTCCGTTATTAAAGACTGTGTGCTACAGTGGGTGCTCGTCCAGAGAAATTAGAGGATGTAGCTGACCCTAAAAGGCAGGAGATGGTCAATGAGGACCAGAGGACTTGGGACATAGAAAAGTTTAGACTGCACTGTATTCCTGCAGACAAAGAGGTAGTAGGTTTGGGCTCAGGTGCGCCCCAAGTGGCCATGGTGGATAGAGACCCTGAGAAGTGTGGTGTCTTTACAGCTTCTGGTAACACTAGTACGGTTGCTGGGACAAACGAGTCGCCTCTTGCTTATGCGAGACCCAAGATAGTGAATACTCTGCCCAGTGAGCACAATGCCATGGTAGTAGGTTTGTAAGAAGCCTACAAGGTCTGATAGCGCTAGTAATGGGGTTGTCAGTAGTAATCCTGTGGATGTTGGCATGCGGGCTGTGGGTGATGACATCCTTGTAGCAGAGCGTGCATGGGTTGTGACGCCTATAGTAAGTGGCAGTAAACTGTCTATTGCCCAATGTGTGTTGAGTGCATGGTATAAGCACACAACTGAGTTGTATGTGGACAATTTTGTCTCTGCCCCTGAGGATGTAGGGAAGACGTTTCCCCAAAATTGGAGCTTTGACCCCGGCGGGAGGCTATCCAATGTGAGAAAGCCCTACGGCCTTTATCAATGGGGGGGATATGTGGCAGAGCAACCACTAGTAGTCACATGATCCTGCCACTAGAGGGTCTACAGCCGGAAACCTTCTGCAGATGCGCCACCGAGGACCTGGGCTCGGTGGGGAAAAGCCACCTATATTGAGCCAGTAGTGATAGATTACTGACACTCACAGTAGCGGCTAGAATAGCTGAAAGGCAGCTATGTATGGGGTGGCTCTTTCGGGACAGCTATAGTGTTGGGTGGGTGGCTGTCCCCGCATTCCAGGTCCCTAGGTTCCAGCCCAGAGATTGGATAAGTCTCTGGAGACTTATTTAAGGCTTCCTACTCCAGGTGATCGGGGGGCGTGGTTGCTGCCAGAACCTGGAGCAGCAGTGGTGCTGAAGCAAGGCTCTGGCCCCCAAGAGGCTGAGGGAAGTGTGATACAACAGTGAGGACACTGTCAATTTTTAGGGGCTGTGCGATAGGCGCAGACCTCTGGACAGAGAGGGACTCTGTACGTTAGCTAGTGGTCAGACGGCCAAGGATTTATTTTTATGTGTTTTGTTCTTCCTGTACACTGAGTGTCTCAATAAAGCTGGCTGAGGCCAGTTTTGAAGAAGAAGAAGCCGTTGTCAGAGTGCTTTATGTTGGAGTTCTATCCGTTTGACCCTAGCGGCGATCCTGAACTAAAATACCATTCTACCCAGGACGGCGATCCCAAAGCCAAGCAGGAATCCCCAGGACGGGCCAAGATGGCGTCCCAGAGCTGAGAGGCAGCTCACAATACATATACAGCTCCATATGAACTGTTCTAGTAAAGTTAAGTACTAGTAGAACTTCTCGAATTTTTAAAACTCGATCTGAACACTTTTTTGTTCGTTCGAGTAACGTTCTAGTCCTAGTTCTACACACCATTTTCAGTTTAGTTTTCAGTGGTTTTCTGCACTTTTGGCAGCCATCCAATCACCTTTCTGCACTTTGGCAGCCATCCAATCAGTGCAGAGCACAGAGAAGTGACAAAAACGTCATCGTATAGGTATAGGGCTCTCATTGGCTGCTAAAATCACATGACCATGTTATATATATTTCACTGTATTGCCTTGTTAATGCCATTTTCAACTCACTCTCAGTAATGTACAAACTGCTCTTAGTTAGTTAGATAGCATTTTCCTCTCCATATACAGCAATACTTAGGGAGTTTGGTATTGCTGACTGCATCTTTCCCACACCCATAAGCTGTTCTTTGGCGACGCTTTCATGCTCACATAACTCCTAACTCTCATATACATGGATATATTTTATACAGAGTGCTTAGATTTGCTAAATCATACTCAGTGCTCAAAATTTCAGTTTTTGCATAAGTCATTGTATAACACACCGTCTCCAAATCTCTTATGTGTCAAAGGGGCTTTTGGTCCTCATCACGATGTAGGACCCCATAGCAGCTGCTACCACTGCACATCCTATAGCTACACCCCTGCTTGCAAGCGGTCCTCATCTTTTCGGTTAGCCATAGAAAGGAAGGAAGTATTTTATCCTCTCAATTTTTTGTCTGTCACCCTGAGAGCCAAATTTTCTTCCCTAAGTTGTTCCAGGTATCCATTTTACTGTTATGGATGGTAATTTCAGATTCTCCTCACCTGTATAGGTATCAAAATGTAACAGAACATTTTCTACCAGAGACTTTAATGGGGTTCGAAGTTCGAGTTTGAATAGAACTTCGAACACAACTCACAAAAGTACGAGGTTCTAATCAAACTAGAACTTTTTGATGTTCACTCAACACTGCTAGACAGTTTTCATACATGAGGACCTAACTGTTTATTCCCACATGTCATAGAACCGAATTTTCGGTTCTGTGACATGTGGGACTAAATACTTTGTTTTTCAACTGTTACTTACTGTACCTGAGTGCTGCAAGTCTTTCATGTGGATATTTAATCTGTGCAGCTTTATACCAAGCCCCTTTATTGCTGGCACCTCGCTTTTTGTTCATAGGAAATGCTGCTCTCTTTTTTCAAAGGACTGTATTATAATATATATAATATAAATATATATATTATATATATATATATATATATATATTATAATATTATAGGCAGTCCCCGGGTTACGAACGGGATAGGGACTGTAGGTTTGTTCATAACTTGAATTTGTATGTAAGTCGTAACAGGTATATTTATTTAATGTAATTCCAGCGCAAAGGTTTTTTTTAGTTTTAGATAGTGAAGTGTTTTTACATTTATTTTGCTGTCTGTGCCATTGTTAAGAAGATTTCACCTCATGTGCTGCTGTGGCATGCTGGAACTTGTCGTTCCACAGCTACTATCTGCTGTAGAACATGGAACTACCAGTGCCAGCATGCCCCATAAGTCTCTATTTGTAACTAGGGGACAGATGTAAGTCGGAACGGTGTAAGTCGAGGACTGCCTGTGTGTATATAATATATTATATTATAATATATAATATTATTTTTTTTTTTTTTTTTAAAACCAAACGAATTTCGTCTTTAAGCTGCAAGTACTGTAAAATCTCTTTCTTTATTCTTTGCTCCATGGAGCTTCTGTATTCAAAATAACACAGCTGGCTCTTATTTTCTTTAGAACTAAGTGAATGGCTTCCAGGGTTTTATTGAAATTTTGGTCGGACTGTGAAAAGTGTAAACTGCTGCCTGCTCTGCCTCTCTCATGTGTCTGTGGGTATCTTCCGCAAAAGAAAGAACTGTTTATTGTTCTTACTGAGTTCTCTTCATTTAATTTTATAAACCATGTAAATATATTTATATAAGATCGTTTTCCGCCATATGGAATTTCCTTGGCACAGATTTTCCTTTGGATGATAACAACTTTTCCTCCTCTAAATTTGATCTATGCATTTGTGTTTAAGTCCAGGAATGATAGTGAATATTGATTATTTAATTAAGGGAAGCAGATCTGCCATTATGAGGAATGTATATTATGCTATACTCCAGGAAATGTGGCTCCTCAGCTTTAATATTTCTGCTTGTGTGAGCAAAATCTTTACTACTACTCTGTGGTGAAAGGTTAAATAGTTGTGCAAATGTTTCAGATGATCCATTACATATTTTTAATAAATCGTATTATTTTAATAAATGGTTATATATGTAAATGATTTGATCAGTAAGATATTACAATGACTTTATTAAAATAGGAATAATGCACCTAAAGAGGTTTGGAGTTTATTTTACTTTCTTATCATTGTACATGTCCTACTGTATATTGCTTAGTATTTTCTAGAGTTTAGTCCTTGATCTATTGATTTTGACAATGTATCTCTTAGGTGACCTACTTTGACACTTTGTAGTTTGATAATATTAGTAATAAAACCTTTTTGACTATCATTATCAGAAAATCAATCCAGATAATAAACTCTTAAGAATCACAAATCTGTTTAAAGTCACATGGGGTGCATGCAGCTTTATCCTAAAGAGCCATAGATGCGCTATGTGCTACCATATGTTTCCTCTGTATAGTGGTGTTTTATTGAGTTGTTATTCTTAGCTAGAATTAGTGCAATAGATGCAGACTTAAAACGTACATGAAATCAGAGACATGCCTTCTCCAACACACTTTTACGGCTATCAGATTACGGATCTGCACAGCTCAAAGGTTGATTCCACTGATGAAGCAATTATACAAAATGTGCAATAGGGCACTACATGGGATGCAGACAACAGCTTAAATATAGCTAAGAATGTCACTTTTGTTCATAGTTTTTTCATTGATAGTCACTACAATCTCATAAACATGGGAATGAGTTTAAGATTGATGAAGGTCATAATTAGGATGTAAAGGCTTAGGGTATTTTCACATGGCTTAATTGCGGGGCGTACAGTACGCCCTGCAATTACGCCGGGTCTTCGGGAGTCGCGCTGATTGGCGCGTACTCCCACGATGCGGGTGGGGAGGGGGGGGCAGCTGCCCGCCGGCCCCATAGACATACATTACTTGTGACTCGAGTGTCACTTATCTCCCTGGGCGTACAATACAATCGTATTGTACACCCGGGGAGAGGAGGTGTAATCCATAGTTCTCTATGAGAACTGTGGATTACCGTAATGATTGGGGTGCATTTCGCTCGTATTATAGCGCAGTACGCGCGCAATACCTGGCGAAATGCGCCCCAAAATAAGCCGTGTGAACTTACCCTTACAGTCACTGGTAAATACTTAAAGGGATGTCCCATCTTGCTGTTTGACTCTTCACATTCTCTTCAGACTCACACTTCATGTGCAGGGTAAGTCAACAGCAATGACTTACATTTCAGCTCTGCTAGCTGCTATTCCAAGATGAGCAAGTTACAGGCACAATATTGTAGGGTTGTGAAAAACGATCACACCATCCAAGCGGGATGTCTGACTATGTCCGGGAACTTACAGAGCTGTATTTGTCATGAGAGGTGCAAGAAAAAAAATACATGTTGCCAAGACATAATGTTTGCTACTAAGGGCCACATGTATGAAAACTGTTTAAATTTAAGACTTTCTTTGTTGCCCATAACAACCAATCAGTGCTCTCCTTTCATTTTTTCAGATCACTATATGAAATGAAAGGGGACCTCTGACTGGTTGCTATGAGCAACAAAGAAAGTCTTAGACCTAGACAGTTTTCATACATGCCCCCCTAAGTGACTTATTTTTTTTATGTAATTCAACATAAATGTGCTCTTCTGACACAAGGGTACAAGGCTTCTGTCTGGTCTAAAACATATACAATTTTTCTCAGTAGAAAAGATCAGAGAATGAGAAGAAGGCTCCATACTGCTGATAACACACAGCAGTGAGTGATATCACCAACCTGCCACTGCCAGAACGGGGAACAGTGCTCAGAACCTTCTGTCAACAAGCAGAAAACAAGAACTGCTCTATGACGAATTGTGGCGCGTACCTGTGCTCGCGGCAATATTCCTGTTGAAAGTACATGCTGGCCTTCTATTCACTTTAATTTTCCCCAGGGAACACGCAGGCTTATCATAGCACCCATTGAGGACATACTTTGGGTGCATTGCAGTGCAATTATGCCCCGAAGTACACCCGCAAATATGTTGTGTAAACATACCCTAGCTCTGAAAACTAGCAAAATTGAAACAGCAATGTACTTGGCAATAGTCTTTATCTACTTTTGACTATACATGTAAAGCTAATCAATGAGTTGGGAATACCTATTGGCTTTGTTTTTTTTGGATTTCTTTAAAAGGGATCTTAAGGGATTTTTTTCCAAATTTTGAATAAATTTTATTGTTTTGTAATGAATTATTGATTGGGTTTACTCATTTTTTTTTTTTGCAGATGGAAATAAATACAAAAAAAGGGCCACATTAGAAAATGTCGGGCTTAAACTCACTTTGTTGTCCATAGAAACCAATCAAAGTGCCCCTTTTTTTTATATATGCCGGGGAAAATGAAAGGGCGCTCTGATTGGGTTTCTATGGGCAACAAAGGAATTTTAGGCCTAAAAATTTTTATACATATGGCCCTTAGTACTAACATGATTGTTTGCTTGAGGCCTGTTTGTTTTTCTAAGGCAGTCAGGCATTCATTGTTCAGGGCATAAAAAACCCAGGGATCCCATTTATGGTCAATCAAAGATGATACCAAAAAGATCAAAAATAGGGGGGCCCAACAAAAAAAAGGGGCCACAATAAGAAAACTGTCTAGGGCTAAAACCACTTTGTTGCCAAAAGAACCAATCAAGCGCCTCCCATTTTAATAGTGCTCTGGAAAAATGGAAGGGCTCTCTAAATTTGGTTTTTCTATGGCAACAAAGTGGTTTTGACCCAAAAAGTTTTCAACAGGGCTTTATTTGAGCACTATAGGGGCTTCTGTGAAAAGTAACAAAGAAAGAAGTTGTGACCTGAGTACTTTAAAGTATACTTTCCATCTGAAAATACTTGCCAGATGTACCCATCTCCAATAAAGGAGGAGGAACCATTTTATATTTTTATTTAAGCAACAAGAAAAACCCGGTGGAATAAAACTACATCAATTCAGCTATATTTCATATGTGTGAAAAACTTAGCACTTTCATAGCTTCCACTCATCTGAAAACCATTACATACAGTCTGAAGGTTACCTCCATTTCTCATCTGTTCCTTGAATGAAGCCTCACACCATTTTAGGCTAACAGAGATTTTTGAAGGCCAAACAAAGTGAATTTTGATGACTCAGAGTTTCCATAATATATGATTTTTTTTA
>JAODAL010044154.1:0-33151 GCA_025379985.1 Phyllomedusa bahiana
ATTTTATGGACCATGGAGATTAGTGACCTGTTGGAGGTCATTTTGTAGGGCTCTGGTACTGCAACACATGTTCCTCCTTGCACAAAGGAGTATGTAGCGGTCTTGCAGCTTGGATGTTGCCCTGCTACAGTCACCTCCACATTTCTTGCTGTAGTGGCCTATCTCCTGGCATCTGCTCCATGCTCTGGACACTGTGCTGACAGACACAGCTGTCACGGTTCACGCCGCGGCCCCTGCTATGGACCGACAGCGTGCCCGTGTCTCCTGTGTCCCGGCCACTGCTGCGACATTCCCTGGTGTCCCTGGCTCTCTGCACACACCTATCCTGGCTCCTTCCACTCCTGAAGTCTCTCCACCTGTGCTTCCTGGCATCCTGTGCGCACACTTGCACCCTCTAGGGGCGCGCACGCAGCACTGCACTCCATTTAAAGAGTCAGAGTACCTTGGCCCTGCCCAGTGACCTGTAACCTCGCACATAAGGAACCTCCTACCTTTAGTCTCTGTCAGTTCGTTGTTGTCCTCAGCACAAGAGCTTGACCCCTTGGCTGCTGCATTGCTGCTGTTCTGTTATTGTTTCCATAAGTCTATCAGTTCCTGTTGGAATTTGCCGCTGCACCAGCCTGCCTACACCTGCTGCACATCTGCCGCTGTACCTGCTGGCCTACTCCTGCTGCTTGGCCGATACCTGCTACCCACCCGGACTGCGCATACACTTATCGGCTACAACTGCGGTGCGCTGTCTCCAACCCAGTCCTGCACTTCGGCTACTCACCGCCTGCATCTGCCATCTGTGCCTGCGGTGGGACCTGAGGATCCACACCTGGATATCAGCCGCCAGCGCTTCGGCATACGTCTGTCAACACCCGACTGTTACAACAGCTAACCTTCTAGCCACAGCTCGCATTGATATGCCATCTTGGATGAGCTGCAATACCTGAGCAACTTCTATGGGTTGTAGACGCCGCCTCATGCTAACTCTATGGGTGAGAGCAATGACAAATTGTAAAAGTGACCAAAATAGCAGCCAAAAATGATGAGAACAGAGAAATGGTGTGTGGTCACTACTTGCAGAACAACTTTTATAGGGGTTGTCTTGTTAATTGCCCATCATTTCTATCTGTTGCCTGTTCCATTTGCACAACAGCAGGAGAATTTGATTCACAATCAGTGTTTATTCATAACTGGACACGTTTATTTCACAGAAGTGTGATTGACTTGGAGTTACATTGTGCTGTTTAAGTGTTCCCTTTAATTTTTTTGCAATGTATGTTTTAATAAAGAGATCTCTCCCATGATCTGTTTATACCCAGTATTTTATCTAGTGACAAAGGGGTGTCCCCTACGTCTTGAGGAATGAAGGTTTCCACATAAACCTATATAGGGATTCTTTACTGTAAGAGCAGTGAGACTGGAATTCAGTGTTCCAACAAAAATCCGATGGTACCCTGTGCTGCATAGACAGCAATAAAAAATCTTTCCTGTAGACTACATAGCACAGATTTTTTACCATTGATTTTTAAATCCAGTGGAACATGTTGTATACACTGCCGGATTCCATAGGATTGCTGTCTCATTGCCATGCATTCAATTGCATGGGACCAATGGCAAATCTGAAAACCGCCGCGGTTATTGCACAAATCTGCGGCAAAAACCGCGGTCCTACCATGGTCTAGCAAAATTAGCTGTGTAGACCTAGCCTAACAGACTATGTACCTATGTAAATGCAGTTAAAAACACTGATTTTGCTCTTTGCAGTTATGTATTAATATTTGTAACTCCCAAGTAAGCAGATTATGTATTAGACCGTGGCTTTTTAACCAAAAATCAGGCGTTAATTCACATGAACTTCCTCTCCTCAACTATTGTACACTATTGCTTTTTGTTTATACAAGTTGAAATACAACAGTACATTGTTTCATGCCAGAATCCATAAATTATCCAGTATGAGAACAAAATTTGAAGCAGTTGGCGGAGTACATTCAATATCAGGGCATCAAATGAAAAGGAAAGAGAGAAATGTATGCCACTTGTAGTGACCTTCAGAAATACAGGACCCTGGATAAAATAGCAAGTCAGATATTCATCGGGCCAACAATAAAGTGCACACAGATGTATAGAGGCAAAATAAATTAAATCAGCATCTATATATCCATGCATTCCTGGTCAGTATATAGTATGTCAGTACATTCTATATCCAGAAACCAATCAAAGGTGTGTCACATAGAATTCATGCTGAGGAGAAAACACTCTGAAGTGACGGTGAGAGAACAACGTGGAGATATACACAGTGCATGAGGAGAGAAAACACAATGAAATGAAGTGACAGACTTGCATCAACATTTTCAATGAGAATGAAAGCGTTACAAATTGTGCAGCAGAAATAAGAAAGAAATTGATGACAAATATGGTTACTGAAATTGTGAAGGATAAATTTTGTCTGGTTCTGCTCTCCTGATATTGTAATATCAGCAATTTATGTTTGTGTGTGCACATATGTTATGTGAGTGAATGCGTGTGCATAGTGCATTTATTTGTACAGAAACTTTTTACATTATTCCACATTGTTACAGATCTGTACATAAGAGTATCTAATCATATCAAATCTGTGTTCTAAAGGAGCAGATGTGCTACAAATGTGTTTGAGTCTATATGAGTGTGTGATGTGTGTGTATATATATATCTGTGGGTTTTGTTAGTATGTGTATTTATTGTGTGCGCACATGATGTCAGTATATATGTACATGTGAGTATGCTTTTGATTTGCTCCACATCAGTAGAGATGTATATGTGTGTATGCAAGAATTTGTATGTATATGTGTTAATATATAGCTATGCGTACTCTATTAAGGTCCTGTCATGGTCTCGATGCAGCCATGATGGTTTGAGAACCATTGTGGCATCCGACGCCTCAGGTTTTCAATTAGCTAAATGAACACTCACAAACCATGTGGCTACCATCCATTGACCAGTAAACACTGATAAACATTGATCGTTAATGACAGCACAATTTTGCGGGTTCAATAAGCAAATTGAAAATCCCTGCTGCGCACCATAACTATGTCAAGAACACTGCATGCAGGACATTATAAACCCGTACTGAGCAGTGAAAACTGTCACGGGGGCCCGGGGCCCGTTTGCCCCCGCGACCATCCCCCCCGCTCGCGGGGGGTCTGGCGCGGCGGCTGCGGGGCCCCGTGACCACCCCTCTGCTGCCTCGGCGCCCCCCTCTCTTACCTGGCCGCGCTGGTGAACGCCGCGCCTGCCTGTCCCGGCCGTCGGGGGCGTGGCCGCCGCTTGGGGGACGCGCCCCGCCGGCTTCTCTAAATTTAAAGGGCCAGGCCCCCGTTTAATTGGTTTTGTGGGGGGGTCCTATTTAAGGTATCCGCCCCCCATATTCCTCCCATCTTTTGGGGTGTGTTTTTGGTGCGTTAGAGAGTTTTGGATTTCCCGTATTGATTACCCGTGTACCAGCCCGCTGTTTACGTTTCCTGACCTTGCTGTTTCCCCGCCTCCCCTCCGTCTCCCCTTTGATACAAAACCTCGCTGCCTCCCCTGACCTTCTGCCTGTCCCCGACTACCCTCCGGTTTAGTTTCTGTCCCACGCTGTACCCCGCGCCAACAACCAAAGTCACGTCAGGGGGAAACGACTGTAGCCTCACGCCCAGCAAGTCCATCCCCTTTGGGCGGGTTGGTGAAACCGGGGGCTACTTAGATTCCGTTCCCTGGGTGGCTTAATATCATCGCTTGCTTGGGCCCCAGCGGATCCACTCCTCATTACAGACAGACGGGCCCTTGGATTTGCCGGGGTCCCTCTGCCTGATCTCCGGGACATCACTACAGCTGTCCCCCAGAGGTCAAGCTCGACCAATTGCGGCCATGATGCAGAACCGGCGAACGTCTGCCCCTCCATGGCTGCCCCCTTGCACCTGCATCCTTGCCCGGAACCCTTTGCTCTACCTGCTTCGGCACCCTCTCTGCATCTCCCACTCCCCTCACGTACGATGGAGACCCAAGAAGTGCAGGGGTTATCAGCCAGTGCTCCTCCCCCTCGAAATGAGGGGGCCCCAAATTTTCCCTAAGAGGAGCCAGGTGGCCTCAAAAACCCCTCTTTTGGAGAAGCCTTGGTTGGGCTACGCCACTTGGGACGGGGGGCCCCTTGACGGCGGACCCCCAAACGTTTCCGGGGGGCCCGCCCGTTTCGAGGAATGGCCGTACTTCTTCGGCGGCCGCAGCGGTCCGGCTACGTCAGGGGACACCCCCGTGGGTCAGATTGGGTGCAGTTTCGCACTCTCGCTTCGGAGCTGGACGGAACAAGAAGCTTTGGTGGCATTTTTTGGAAAAGGCCTCTGGGGCGAATCAAGGACGAGTCGCCGTGGGATCTACAGCTCCTTTGGTGACCTAATCCATTTGGCCCCCCCGGGGATATTCGCTTCGCGGAAAGGCAAAGGACTCCCCCTTTGAAAGGGGGAAACCGTCCGTCCACCCGTCCCCTCCTTGGCTCCCACGTTCCATGGTCACCTTCTTCCCCCTCCAACGGCCTTGAAAGGAACCTATGCAGCTGAGAGACCCCAAACCGTCCCGGGAAACGTTCTCAGGTCGCGAAGCATTTTGTGCTTTTATTGTGGCGGTTCGGGCCCATTTCTTGGGGGGATTTGTCCGGTGCGCCGGGGAAAAACTTCCGCACCAGGGCCGTAAAGAGGAAACCCCCAGGTGTCAAAAACGGCCTCTCCCCGTCTGCCCATGCCCGTACATATTGGTGTTTCTCCGGACAGCACCTTTTTCGGCCACCCCCTTTATCGACCAGGTCGGCGGGAAAACTTATAACCAGAACTTGTGACCAGGTTTGGCTCCCTGTGACTCCGTGCAGAAACCATGTTCGTCCCCTTTTCCCAGTGGCGAATGCCTTAAGGACGTATCGCCCCCGTACGGCCCCCTCTTCTTGAAAATTTGGGGGCCCCCTTCCGGAGACGTTGCAACTACTAGTCCTCCCCTCGATCCTCCCTGGGAAATCCTTTGGGCCCCCTTTTTGGCTGCGGGGCCATACCCCCAACTTTGGATTAGGCCAGGTGAAGTCTGGTTGGGGTTTCCGCGTGTCTCCCCCGTTGCCTGTCAAAAGCCGCAACTCGTCCTCAAGTGTCCCCCCCCGGAAGTCTCCCAAACCTCCTCCAGGTCTACCTTGCCTTAATGGGACTTTGCCGATGTCTTTTCGGAGAGCCAGCTGAGACTCTTCCCCCAACCCCGGCCCTTATATTGTCCCATTGCCCTGCAACCTGGCTGATTCCCAGGGCGGGGTTTACCCTTTCCGTCCCGGAGACTAAGGCGATGTCTGAGTACTCAAGGAGAACCTCCCAAAGGTTCACCGTAAGTCCTCGTCCCCGGCTGGAGCGGCTTCTTCTTGAGAAAAAAGGACGGGCCCCTGGCCCTTTCATCGACTATCGGGCCAAATAAAATTAAATAAAAAAACGCTCCCCGTTGCCCTGAATCCCCGAATTTTTTAAAAAAAAAAAAAAAAAAAAAAAAAAAACCGCCCTTGGGGGCGAAAACTTTTTCTAAACGGATTACGCGGGGCCTAAATTTAAATCCGCATTAGGGGGGGTGACGAATGGAAAAAGGAATTTAATACAGGGGGGAGGCCATTTCAAAAGATTTGGTTATCCTTTCGGTTCTGCAACGCCCGGCAGTTTTTCAGAACTTTGTTAATGAGATCTTTCGGGCCCTACCTATGTCTGTGAAATGTCTACTTGGGGACATATTTCATTTTTTCTCCCCTGATCTGAGATCATCGCCACCAGTCCGCCGGGTCCTCGGGAAAATCCCCCTCATAGCTCTTTCCCAAGCCGAAAAGGCCTCTTTGAAACGTCCCGCTTCCCCTTTCTTGGGGTCATCGTCTGATAAGGGTCCCCGGGATGGATCCCCCAAGCTTCGCGGGGTTGCAGTGCCCCAAACCCGGGGGGGCCTTCGGGCCTTTAAAAGTTTTCGGGATTTGCGAATTATTATTAGGAAATTTCACCCCCCACTTCTCTAAGGGGTGGCCCCTTGGTCCCCCTGACTAGGAAAATCCAAACCCCAAACCCTTCCCCCCCAGGGGCCCCAAAGAAGCCTTAACCGGCCAAAGCGGCATTTGTTTTGGGTCCGGGCCCCTGTCTTTCCAACCCTAACGTCCGTTTATTCGGGAAAGTGGAGCTTCGTCATGGCGCTGGTGCGGTCCTCCCGGGAATCCCCCGTGGTAAGCTACATACCTGGGGTTTTTTTTTCTCCAAACTTTCTCTCTGCGGGAAAAACTATACCTTTGGTGATCGTGAATTTAGGGCCTAAAGCGGCTTTTTGAAAAAGGGCGTTACCTACTGGAGGGGGCTCGCCACCCTATTGACATTTTCACGACCACAAGAACCTCCTATATCTTCAGTCGGTAAACGCCTGAACCCCGGAAAGCTAGGTGGGTCATTTTTTTTGCCTTTTTGATTCCGCCTTTTTTTCCGGCCTGCCGAAAAAAACCCTCAGAGTGTTGTCATCCCGTTCCCGGTACAGGGGGTCCGAGCCCCCCTCCCCAGCACATTGCCCCCCCCGGAGGACTCGTCCGGCTCCCCCCAGGGCCCTCCAGCACCTACCCCCGGGGAAAGACGTATGTGGACCTGCCTTGCGCCTTAGAATCCTGAAGTGGGGCACTTTTTCTTATGGGGGGGACCCCGGAGTTATAGGTTGCTTCAATTAGTATCCCATATTATGTGGCCTACTCTTGCTCAGGAATGAGGGGCTTTTTTTTCCTGCCCTCCTGTGCCCGTAAAAAGGTTCCTCCCCTAAGCCCGCGGGCCTTTTTTCAGCCCGCCCTGTGCCCAAAAAAACCCGGGGCCCATGTACCATGGCCTTCATTACGGACCTCCCCCCCCCCTTGGGAAACACGGGCTCTGTTGTTTTTCCGACCGTTTTTCCAAAAAGGCCCACTTTACCCCCTGCCTGGGTTCCCTCGCCCCCCCAATGGCCCAAACCCTTTTTTTGTCCGTTTTCCGTCTGGAGGTTCCCTTTTCATATTGTCTCAGAAGGGGATCCAATTTATTGCCTAAATTTTTGGGGGGCTTTGTGTGGTCAAAATTCAGGTCAGTTAGACTTTCTTGATCCCCCCCCAATAATGGGGCGGTTGAGAGGGTCAAACCCGGTGGGGGGCCCTACCTGAGGCATTTTGTGTCCGCCGTCAGGATAATGGTCTGATCTTCTTCCCCGGGGAGAGTTTTCTTATAACTCTTTAGATTCGGTTTTTCGGGGCCCCCCCTTTTTTTTGTCGTGTTTTGGGTCACATCCCCGCCACCCTCCCCCCCGCTACCTCGTGTCATGTCCGGCCGTGGATGCCCAAGTAAAAGGGCTCAAGGCTTTTGGGGAGCTCAAAACGACGGCTCTTTACGGGCTTCTGCCCCCATAAAGTCCGGCGACGATACGTAGGACCGCCCCTATTTTAGCCAGGCGATAAGGTTTGGTATCAGCAAAATTTTTTTCGCTTTGGGGGCCCATACAATTAGGTCCTAAAAACGTGGTCCCTTTGAGGGACTGCAACGTCTAAACCCGGTGTCCTCAAGTCCCCCTACCCCCCTACCCTCGATCCCGAACTACTTCCATGTCCCCCCTCTCCCAAGCCGGGGTGCTGAATGCTTCTCCCGTGGACCGTCTCGCCTTTCCTGTGGCCAACTCTGATAACATCTTTGAGGGGCAAGGAGGTGTTGGCCAGAAGACAGTGAGGGGGAGCGGTTTTTTTTTCTCATGACTGGAAGGGTTTCGGGCGGAGGGGGCGGGTCTGGGAAACCGGGGACCAACCCGTCACCTGACCTCCCCTCTAGGTTTCTAAAAAAAAGGGGGGGGGGAACCAAGGGGGAGGGGGGGTATGTCCGGGGGTGCGGGCTCCGCTGCCCCCCCGCGACCTTCCCCCTCGCAGGGGGTCTGGCGCGGCGGATGCGGGTCCCGCGACCAACCTCTGCTGCCCCGGGGCCCGCCTTCTTACCTGGCCGCGCCCCGGTGAACACCGGCTGCCTGTCCCGGGCCGTCTGCGCGTGGCCGCCGCTTAAAGGGGGCCGGTTCTCTAAATTTTTAAAGGGCCATGTCCCGATAATTTGGTTATTGTCGGGGGGCTGGTCCCATTTAAGGATCCGCCCCCCGTAATTCCCGCCAGTTGTTGGTGTGTTTTTGGTCATTAGGGAGTATTGGGTTCCGTATTTATTACCCTTGTACCAGTCCCCCTTGCTTTGTTTCCCGACCTTGCCTGTTTTTCGCCTGCCCTGACCGTCTGCCCGTCTCTGACTTCGAAACCTTGCTGCCTGCCCTGGGGCCTTCTGCCCGTCCCCCGACTACCCTCCGGATTACGTTTCTGAACCCCCCTGTAACCGGGCCGCCATCGCAAGCAAAATCAGTCAGGGGTTAAAACCCTTTAGCCTCCGCCGCAGCAAGTCCATCCCGCTTTGCGGCGGGTCTGGTGAAAACCCGGGGGGTTTCTTAGATTCCTCCCGGCGTGGTTAGCTATCATCGCTTGCATTGGCCCAGCAGATCCACTCCTCCGTTACAAAAACTGTGAACCCAGCATCTGTGCGAGATTTTGTAAGCTGAGTATTGAGGTAGGCTTCCCGGAATACAGCAAACTCACAATCGAGGAAAACTACTTCAATACCAGTTCAACTAAAATTATTGTTTACTGAACTTGCCGGAAAAGTATATTCAACAAATTCCCCAAACACACATGTACACACATGGCCTGAAAACCAAAACCGCCCTAAAAGGCTAAAAACAGGCCTGAAAACGTTCAGGATTGTTGGCGTGTGCGCTTTACCCAAGTGTACCCTTTTGATCGCCGGGGAAATTAGCTCTGGTGAGAGTCCCTTCTGTTGGGGGCCGGGTACCCGATGTAGTCGCTGCTCTCTGTCCCTGGATCCTGCAGACTGTTCCTTCCTTCACAGTGCTTTCCTTGCCAACAGCATCAGTGCAGTCAGTCAAACTCCTCTCTCTCAGGAGCTGCTCAGAGTTCATGGACTAACACGATCAGGAGAGCTCGATCCTCGCCCAGGTTGCCCTCTCCCTTTTCCTCTTGTCCTTTTCCCCCTTCTGTCCCCAAAATGGGTGCTGCCTCATGTCTGTCTGTCACATGTCACAGTCTCTATTTTGCATAAACCAGATTTTGGAAACAGTGACATATTGTGGCCAAACAGCAGAATGCAATAGGATACTTTACAATCATAAATTACACATATGATTTTACTGGGTGAACACAATGCGGCAGTTCCACTATCCCACAATATAACACTTACTCATACTTACCAACTCTCCCTGATTGTCAGGGAGACTCCCTAAAAAGAGGAAGATCTCCCGGTCTCCCTGAAGTCTTGGTAAATCTCCTGCTATGGTAGGTTTGCCACCAATCTGGTAAACCTTCGGCAGGGATGGTTTTACTGCCAGGGGACCAGTGTCGGTATTTTATTTGTACTTGCCATGTCGAGTACTGGCAACTATTGGGCATGCCTATTAGGATATGTTCACATGGCTTATTTGGACACTGTTAGGACGCTGATTTTTCAGCACCCAGAGCAGCATCAAAACCTCGCCTGAAACACGCTTTTTCAGAAGAGGTTTTTAATGAGGTTTTGATGAGGTTTTGGACGAGGTTTCCTCCCATACAAATTAATAGCCAGTTCAAAAACCGTGCCGAAAAACGTGCCGCGCACTATATACACTAGTGCAGCATATGTGGCTGAAAAGGGGCTAAACTAGTCACAAGTTGACAGTGTTTGGTCGGTTTTAGCCTAAGCCTATATGGCAGCTAAACCACTTTATAAATCTGAGTACTTTTTTATTGGCTGTGGGTTGCTCTTTAAATAGTGGTGGTGCCAGGGTAAAACATGACATCATTTGGTGCATAGGGACCACATTTAAGCTAGGCTCTGAAGGTAAGCTGATTAATGTGCTGGTTAGGAGATCCAAGATCCAGTAAAGCTGAATGATACCACATCGATTATCAACTTTCCTCCAAAGCTGTTACACAGATGTGAAAAGGGGGTGTAGTTTTGTGCAAAAGAGGGTATGTCATATAAAACAAGGGGCATGACCCACTTAAACCATCAAGGCAGCAAACCGCAATTCAAAATCTCACTGAAGACCACTTCCAAAAGTTGTCAAGTATGCACTTAGTACAGGTTTCAGCAGCTTCACTGGGCATCTCTTCCTGCCTCTGTCTCTTTCAGTTGCTCCCACCTCCTTCTCCCTTTATCTCCATAGAGTTCTATAGGCAGCTGTAACCTGGTACTTCAGTGAAATGATTGGTCTTTAGATGTATATTAGAAGTTTGTGTAACCACTTATTGTAGTGCATTTGGATGTACCCAATTGCTGTATTCTATACAGCTCAGCAGGCAGCTTTTGGGCTTCTTGTCTCCATCCCCTGAGGCTGTTGGGTCTTGTTCAGTCCCAGATCTGAACTGCAGTCAGTGCAGGGGTTATGTTCCACCTTTACCTAGGGCTGATATATCAGCCCCAATTAAAGGGCAAATTAGCAAAATAAAAATGTTGTAGAAAAGTACAAAAAGGGCAACATGTGTGAAAGGGTTTTTCACCCTTTTTCTGGCATACAATGCAACTAACTGAGCAGGCTACGATGTCTAATGTGCCTAACGTATGTGTTAGGCGCATTGTTCGTAAGACTTGACACTTTCAACTGCGACTAACATGAGGGGGCGTTCTGGGGGCATTATGGAGACGTGTCGCATCACATTCGTAGTATTAGACACATATGAATGTGGTTCAGCAAAACTAGGCGCACTACTGCTCGAACAGGCAGACCTTTTTTTAATGTGGTCTGCCTGAGCCTGAGGAGTCGATGTGGAGTTAGATTTGCTGTAAGGGGCAAAAATGTCCAATATTTCTCATCTTACACCAGTACAATAATAAAAAGTAATTTATTATAATTATCAAACTGTATAAAATTTAATTATTTAAATTTATTGAAAATATCATTTACGGTAAATTAATATAAAAAATATATAATATCCCCAAAATATAAAAATATATCCTATAAAAATTTTGTAAAATTAATAGAATCTAAACAATTTTTTAAACATTAAAAAACCCTTGATTATGTTGTTCAGATTTTTATATTTTAAATTTTTACTACATTAAATTTGCAATTTATTTTTGTTGCTCTCACCCTTTATTCTACATGCAGCAAGAGCCAGCACAGCACAGGTATTGCTGGGACCTGTGGTCCTCCAAGCAGGATCAGTACCATAGTTTCTATTCACTGACATGCTATTCTAATGACTTCTCTTATTTCCAGCCTGTCTATAACCATAATACATGTTAGGCGCATTACTTATGCACCTAAGTTCCGTATTGAGCAAAACACATAGGCGAGGCGCGTCGAACTTTACACACCATTTATGAACGCACAAAAAACATTTTCATACATCGGCGCAAATTTGACATGAAATGAGACTCCACAATTCACTTTGACGTGCCTGCGTTCATACATGTCACCCCAAATGTCTTTTTTCTGGTTGGCACAATATTTTCTATATATCACATATAGAAAAAACAACCATAACAAAAAGGGTGACACAATTTAAAGTAGTACTTTTTGCTATTGAAAAACAGTAGTTTCTGCCCAGTAGAGACACCATGTATGTTCTTAACCATGTATGGTCACCCAGAGCCCCTGTACCTGTTGGCTCATGGTTCACCCAGAGTTCCTGTATGCACTGGCTCATGGTTCGCTCAGAACTGCTGTATCCACTTGCTCACGGTCTCGCCCTTAGCGTCTTTAACCCCCTGGCTCATAGTCCTGCCCAGAGTAGGTTCTGACCCCTGACCTATCTGGGATTTCCTTTCTGTGAATTTTGAGGAGGAGGTGGCTTAATGGAGAGGTACTCAGCCGAGGATGGGCGTGTTCCTGCTGTGTTGGCTGCTGTATACTTACCCGTCTTGGTACCCATACCTGCTGCGGTGAGTGTTCGTGGCCGGCGTCCGGTGCCTGCTGGCAGTTACTACTTGTCAATCCTCGCTCCTGCTTCATGGCCTCCTGTGCATGCACGAGCGCCCCCTAGGGCGCGCATGACACTGTTCTGTTATTTAAAGTTACAGTGTCCCAATTAACCTTCGACTTTCTGGAATATAAGGAACTTCTATCTATACCATTTTGTCCGCGATGATCACAGTGGATCCACACCTTATACCCGACGATCGATGTGTCAGTTTCTACTGACACCTGTCAGATCACTGCATTAGTACTTTCAGGATTTTTATAGTGTTTCTGTTTTATTCAACAGATCTCTCATTGGACCATGATTGATTTATTGGACTATGTCGGACCAGCATTGAATCCATTTATTTAATAAAATAGTCACCGAGGGATGTGGTTGGGGAGTGTTTATTTCAATAAAGTGTTTTTTTTGTATTATGTCCATGTGTTTCTTTTACCATTTTATTTCTGTGTTAGTAATAGAAGTGTTTGACAGACACCTTTATATTACTAGCACTGGGGCTTAGTGTCAGGTGAACAAAGAACAACAGAGCTGGCTGAAACCAAACCCCAGCGTGAGTAAGGAGGCGTCTTTCAGACACTTTTTATGCTAAAACTAAAAAAATAGTAAACAAATACACAAGAACAACACAAAAACAGTTTATTTAAATCAGCACTCTCTGACAACACCCCTTATTGACCATTTTATTAAAGAAATGGCTCTAACACAAGTCCAACGTAGTGACACAAGTCTGAAATAGTCCAGAGGGGAAACCTGTAAAATACAAAAAGACTAATCAGCATTTGATTGACAGCTGTCTAAAGTGCCTAGGGCAGCATGAGTACTGATTAGGATCCTACAGTTAGGTATACCCTCCTTTTTGATAGGAAGCCTCATTTAAACAGGTAGTCCCCCAAATTATGTGGCTAAACCCCTGCTATCAGTTAGGTCACCCCCATTCAGTATCTAGGGGGATAGGCCACCCATTACATGGTAATATCCTGGTACGTATGTAGGTAAGTATGTCAGGAGGTAGTGCTAACAGTACATAAGGCCCCAGCTAGGCAAGGTCCCAGCTAGGCAAGGCCCCAGGTATTTACATAGAAAAGGCTCCAGGTAGGTTGTCAAGAACCCAGGTAGGTAGGTATCTAGGCAGGCAAGGTCCTAGGTAATTAGACAAGCAGGTAGCAAGGCCCTATGTAGGTAGGCAAAGGCCCAGGAAAGCAGGTATGTAGTCAGACAGGGCCCCAAGTAGGTAGGTAGGTAGGCTCCAGACAGGTTGGTGGGTAGGGCCAAGGTGGAAAGATTGGTAGGACCCAGGTAGATAAATAGGAAGGTCCCTGGTAGGTAGGTTTGTAGGCTCCAGATAGTTAGGTAGGTAGGCCATAGTTAAATAGGTTCCACCGACGAGCTGCAGGCTGGCTTCTCCCATCGTAGATGGCCTGATGATGTGATTTCATCATGCCATCTGTGACAGGATGCACGGGTGACATCTGGTAGGTCTGAGATCAGCTTAGCTAGAGTCTTTAATGGTTTGTGCCTCCCAAAGACAAGCAAACATATGCCCTTGATCCCTAGTACATGCCTCTGAGCCCTCGGGACAGAGGGCCTGGACGTTCTGAGGCAGGGTGTGAAAGATGTGCCACTAAACGTGATGTGTCATTAAAGGGGTTTTATTGTTACAAAGATCATGTCTCATATTATGGGGACAGTAAAAAAACCTTTTGTAATTGGTTTGCTTTCCTCTGCACTTGTTTTGAGATATGATTTTTCTCTGTAAATCTGTGTTTATTTCTATTGTTGTGGCGCACGCCCCCTGGTGTTTCCGCCCCCTAGAAAACGCCCCTGCACTGTGATTGGCTGGCTTACATTTCATTCAGCTGTTGGGATCCCCCCTAGGCGGGAAAAAGCCCCGACCCACGCCCCCTGCCTGTGATGGCTGTCTGCCCTCGGGGCGACATGTATAAGCCGCCGGGTCGGGGCGCGCTTTTCCGCTGTTTTCCTGCGAAATTGCCCCTGATTTAGTGGGGGCCGGGGCGCCTCAAAACATCCTAGTAAAGCCGCGCGCCTCGCCAGTGGTTGTCGCAGGCGGTTTACCATGCGGCGCGTCCCTGAGATTCGCCCCCGGGGGTAGCGCGTCACCCATCGGGGAAAAGTCCCCCGTCCTCGCCAGTGTGTTAGGCGCAGTGCGGGGACGGGGCGCAGTGCAGCGCTCGCCGAAGATTCCCGTCCAAAGGTGCATTCGTTAATGGGGGGGAAAAGTTCCCTGGCCCGCCAGTGTGGGGGCACATGGGGGGACATGGGCGCAGTAGGGGCTTGGCGCCGTGGGGGGACTGCGCCGAAAATCTGTTCCGGTGCAAAAAGGGGCTGGAAAACCGAGAAATATTCCACATGCCGGGCGGGGAAAAAATCGCCTTTATAAAGGATTAAACATTCTCAAAAAGGCTAAACCCCTCAAAAATAAAAAATACTTTAAAAAAAATCATTTTCCAAATATCCAAATTCAAGAATTAGGTATTGGAAATTCCCCGGAAATACAGTATTCAAATTCTGAAAGCGTTCTCATTGGTCGGCGAAACCGGGCCAATCAGAATAGGGCGACAGTGAACCAAAAAAACCCTTGGAGAACTATTGACCCAATCAGAATCAAAGGGGGGACGTTAAAAATACATAAAAATGCAGAAAAGGCTGTTTGGCTGAGTACTGGGTGTTTGGCAGCTCACCCAATCAGAATAGGAGGGCGAGCCCCTTTAAAAAACCTAGGAGAACTATTGACCAATCAAAATTCAAAGGCGGGAATTTAAAAATACAGTAAAAATGCAGATAGAGGATTGGTTGAGCTAGCGGGGGCTTGGCTATCCCAGCCAATCAGAGCGGAGCTACTTCTCCCATTGTGTCTAGGAGAAAATCGGCGCCATCAATCTGGCTCCCCCCCCGGCGGGCATGGAGTAGAATAAAAAAAAATCATTTTTATTAAGTGAAAAAATATTCTCTAAAAAAGAGCAAAACCTTCTATAAACATACATTAATAAAATTTCCCAACGACGCATTTGTCGCCGAGCCCCGGGCTACATAAGGAATTGCAATAGAGAAATTCCCCGGGAAATACAGAAATTAAAATTTTTTTAAGCTTTTTAAATTGGTCGGATAAACAGCCAATCAGAAAGGGCGACGGGGCCCATTAAAAACCCTTGGGGGGAAAACTATTGACCAATAAAAAAAGGAACGACAAAGCCCCAATTTTTTTCCTTGGAAAGTTTTGACCAATCAAAACCCAAAAGGGGGACGTTAAAAATACAGAAAAAAAATGCAGAAAATATTTTTGGCGAGCGCGGGGGTTGCCTATCCACCCAACAGGGCGAGCTATTTCCCCCATTGTAGTTATGGAGAGATGGCGCAACGAAAATCTCGGGCTAGCGCCGTGGGGGATGGAGTATGAATAAAAAAACTCTTTTTTTAAGGGGAAAAAATTTTAAGAAAAGGCTAAAAACCTTCTTTAAAATAAAGCGTTTTAAAATCCCTAACAAGCGTTTGGCCGAGACCGGGCTCAAGTGAATTGAAATAGAGAGTTGCGGAAAATACGTAATTTAAAAATTTTTTTAGGTTTCTTTTGGGCGGCAGAACCCAGCCAATCTGAAAGGAGGCAAAGCCCAAAAAACCTAGGTGTTTGACCAATCGAATGGGAGGACGTGTCCCTTTAAAAAACCATGGAAAAAATATAGCCCAATAAAAAATCAAAGGGGGGGACAGTTCAAAATCAGAAAAAAGAGGGGAAAAGAGCTGATTGGCTGAGCTAGGGGTGGCTTGGCTATCCCCCCAAATCAGAGCGCGGCTACTTCTCCATTGTAGTCTATGGAGAGGCGGCGCACTAAAAATCTCGGCCCCCGTCCCTGGCCGGTTAAAGCATTAAATAAAAATCATTTTTTATTAAGTTAAAACATTGTCAGAAAAAGCTGAAACCCTTCTCTAAAAAAATCATTAAAAACCCCGAAAAACGGTTGCCGCCGAGACCGGCGCTCATAGGGAATTGCAATAAGAGAATCGGGGGAAATTCAAATTATTAAGCTCTTCGATTGGCCCCGGCATAAACCAGCCAATCAGAATGGGACTACAGTGGCCTATTTTTCCCTTTGGGAGGAGAATTGCCAATCAAATAGGAGCAAAAAGTCCCTTATATCCTTTGGAGAAAAATTGACCAAATATTAAAAGGCGGGACAGTTCAAAATACATAAAAAGGCAGAAACGAGCGTTGGTTGAGTAGGGGGGGCTCGCCAGTTTTAGCCAATCAGAGGCGAGCTACTTTTTATGGGTTTCTATGCGGAAAAAAATTTTCCGGGAGCTTGTATTGGCTAATTTAAAAAGAGGCGCCGTTTTTGGCCAATGGGAGAGCGAGCGCGTCCTAGGGTTTTAAAATGCAACTAAAAAAAAAACTGTACATGCCGAATCAAATTATAAGCTCAGAAGTTGTCCCGATGTGTTAAAAAATAAAAATTAATATGGGGGGTAACAAAAAAAAAATGACATCAAAAAAAATATGTTTTTTTCTTTATTTTCGTTTCACCCCTACTATTGATCCCTTTGGGTAAGAAAATAAAAAATAAAACGATTTTATTGAATTTTATTTTTTTTTCGTTTCCCCCATAAATTTTTTATTTTATATTTCACACGAACAACTTTTGGAGTCCCCTTTTAATTTATTTCGGCCCGTACAGTTTTATTTTAGATTGCATTAGAAAACCCTAGGGGCGTCGCTCGCTCTCCCCTTTGGGCCAAAAAACGGCGCCCCTTTTAACTTAGCCCAAACACAGAGCTCGTCGGAATTTTTTTTTCCCCCTAGAACTCTATGAGAAGTGCTCGCGCCTGATTGGCTAAGCTGGGCGAGCCCCGCTAGCTCAACCAATCAGCTCGTTTCTGCCCTTTTTACTGTTTTTGAAACTGTCCCGCCTTTGAAATGATTTGGGAATTTTTTTTCCATTGGTTTTAATGGGGCTCTGTCATCCCATTCTGATTGGTCAATTCTCCTCCGGAAAAATGGGCACTGTCGTCCTATTCTGATTGGTGGTTTATGCCCCCCAATCAGAAGAGCTTAAACTTTAATTACTGTATTCCCGGGGGATTCTCTCTATTGAAAATTTCCCTATTGGCCGGTCTCGGCGACAAACCGTTTTTCGGGTTTTAACTTATTTTTTTTTACAAAGGTTTTGCTCTTTATGTGATAATGTTTTACACGAAAACAAAAATGATTTTTTTTTATTTAATACTTTATGCCGCACGGCGCGAGCGCCCAGATTTCGTGCGCCCCTCTCTCTATAATACAATGGGAGAAGTAGTCGGCTTGATTTGGTGGGATAGCAAGCCCCGCTACTAGCCAAATCTGCTCTTTTCTGTATTTTACGTATTTTGAACTGTCCCGCCTTTGGGTTTTGATTGGTCAAAAATTCTCCATAGGTATAATGGGTCTTTGTCGTCCTATTCTGATTTGGGCAATAGCCTCCTAGGGTTTTTAAATTGACCTGTCGTCCTATCGATTGGCTGGTTTTGCCCACCAATGAGAAGGCTTAAACAATTTGAATTACTGTTTTTCCCCGGGAACTCTCCATTGCAATTCCTTTTGTTGGGCCGGGTTTGGCGAAAACGCGTTTTAGGGATTTAAGGCTTTTTTTTTAAAGAAGGTTTCGGCCCCTTTATTGATAATGCTTTAATTTAAAAATTATTTTTTTTAAATTTTACTTCATGCCGCACGGCGCTGAGAGCCGAGATTGATGGCGCCGATCTCTCCCTAGATACAATGGGAGAAGTAGCTTGCGCTCTGATTTCCCGGGATAGCCAACCCCGCCCCATTAACCAATCACCTTTTTTGCCTTTTTTTCTGTATTTTGAACTGTCCCCCCTTTGATTTTTTATTGGTTCAAAATTTTCCTAGGCTATAAGGGTCTTTGTCGCTCCTATTCTGATTGGCCGAATAGCCAAGCCCCCCCTAGCTCAACCAATCACTTTTTCTGTTTTTACTGTATTTGGAACTGTCCCGCCCTTTATTTTGATTGGGCAATCGTTTCCATAGGTTTTAATGGGTTTACTGTCGCTCCTATTCTGATTGGCCGGTTTTTTGCCCACCAATGGAATAGCTTTAGAATTTGAATTACTGTATTTTCCCGGCAATTTTCCAATATCCTTACTTGATATTTTCGCCCTGAATTTTGGGAAAATGATTTTTTTTTTTTTATGTTTATTTTGAGGAACTCTTTTTGACACTGTTTTCCCCTTTAAAAAAGGCGATTTTTTTCGGGTTTAACCCTGCTGACGGAGCGAGGCCGAGATTTCTGTTGCGATCTTCTATCGCTTTTCCCGCAATTTCCAATCCTGCTTCACTTTTGCCCCCGCTGGAGCATTTAGACAAAAAAAAACCCGGTCTGGACTGTCAGCTGCCGGCGCTGCACTGCGCCTGCTTTTTCCGACTCGCGGTTCGTACTCCTCGGGAGTTTACGGGGCGCCGCCCGGGCCCGCCCCGACACCCCTACACCGCGCCCCACCGCGCCATTGCATACCCCTTCATGCGGGGCGCAGCTGAAAGTGGCGAACGCTGCGCCTAACACCGCAGTATACGCCCAAAAACAGGCGTAAAGCCCGTTCATACATGTCGCCCTCTGTGTTTATTCCTCGCAGGGCTGTTAAAATCGATAGTGAAACCAAGGTCTGCTGGCTCTATGTACATCTCCCAGCTCTAGGGTCAATGAACTGGGCGATTACTGCCTGTTCAAAGGGCTTTCGCCAAGAGGTTGATTCACCTCCTCACGATCCGTCCTTTAAATGTACTTTGAAAAAAGGGCGTTCTTTCCAGACTAAAACAAGCCCCGCCTCTTTTTTGACGTCATCATCTGTAGTGTAAACATAAGGATTCCCCACAGTACTTGTACAGCTTATGATTTAAAGTAATGCTTTTTCTGACAGTCTGCAAAGAGAGGTTTGGAGTTCAAGCCCCCTCGTAGTTCCTTTTTTTTTTTTTTTATAAAATTGTACAATATGTAAAGTTTGAAAATATTGGTTTGATACTTATTTTATTTTAAACCAAAAAGCTCCCCCTATAAGTGTCCCATCCTTGCGTAGACACCAAGCCCCCTTCAACATATGTGATACAAAGCATTTTCCGGTGAATGAGCAGAAAGGGGGGGGCTATGTATGTGTAATAATATTTATAGAGATTGCATTAATTTAGGTCTCCTCATATGTTAGAATTTAAGGGGGGAAAAGGGGGGAAAAAAAATCATGAGGGACTAGAACTCCAAACCCTTCCTTGTAAAGTCAAAACCTTTCTGCTCACCACCAGCTTAATGAGTTTCGGTTTAGCATGGTTTCTCCAAAACTGTGCTTTTCCCCCCATTGTTTTTACTCTCATGTCACTGACAGCAGGCAGAGATCTTTACTTGAAGCTGAAATTTGTCCCTTGTGTTGAGTAAAGATCTCTGCCTTTTTGTCAGTACAATTTGGGTGAATACCACTAGAAGAAAAAGCTGCTGGCTTTTCAGTGAAATTTTGTGTGAAAACTAAGAGATATAACAGGTGCTTGCTGGAGCTTGTGGAGCCTGAAGGCTGCAGATATAAGCATGCAGGAGACTACAGAGCTGTTATATCCAGACAACCTTCTGCATCCCCTGCTTCAAACAAAATGATGATTTCACAGTTCTTCAGTGAGGAGAGACACACCTCCTGGGAGGAGAGACACGCCTGCTGACAGGAGAGACACGCCCCTGGATTTCAAACTCTGAGAGAATTAGCTGAACAGCACGAGCAGCTCAAACAATAAAACTCCTTTAACTGTTAGGGTGCGTTCACATGGCAAAGACCAAATAGTCTTTTTTTGTCATGCAGGAGACAGCTATTGTCCACGGTTTGCGGATTCAAGCCTTCCTCCTGCACCCACATATTCATGTTGTGCCCAAAAACGGACAGAAGAATTAACCTGTTCTAAGTTTTTCGGACCGCCAGCGGTGTTAAAAACCATCTGACAGAATATCCATGCATTGGGGACTGCTGCACAGATTTTCTATTAAAGTTTATGCTGGAGCGTTGCATGTCGGTTTTCAGATGACTTGTAAAACCGCAAACCTTCTGAAAAACCGACCAATAACCCTTGCCATGGGGACAAGCCCTTAAACTTCTCACAAAATCTGTTACTTTTATTTTGTTTTTTGTTTCAGTAAGTCTCTTTTGGTTAGTCTGCAGTTTCTAGACCGTACTGTAGTTCAGATGACATAATAAAGAAATGTTACTATGCAAAATACAACAGCCATGCATTAAATTTTACAAAAACCTGTCTGTGTTCAATGACTCTGATCGAAGACAGAGTGGTAATTTGAAGCATCTGGCCCTCAATGCAAAATCTCTAATGGTGACTCCCTCCTACAATGTTTAATATACTGGTGTCTTCCTGTCAGAGGGTCCTTTGGGCTCCCACAGGCACCAGGATCCAGGTGTATTAGCTACATTTACACGACATATAGCTGCAGTCACCAAGCGAGTTGAAAATGCAAATCTAGTTTAGGTCACCACCGAATTGAGATCTTCTTGCCGCTGATGGATGGACCGTTATAGTTTTGATCAAAAATGTGCACTAAGAACCTCAGATTTTTATGTATCCAAGAACTGATAGAAATGCACATCAAAATAGTTCATATATTCACTGTCTCTTAGTGTATGCGGCATTCTTCTGATCCATTTCTTTGTTTGCGGCCACGTAACCATTTTATGTTAATGTTGTTTTGGATGTGCTGATCATTTTTTTGCTTTTTCATCCCTGGTGTAGGTAACAGACACCTTTAATTTTGCATTTGCAGCAGCCACATTAATAAGCTGTAACTACGTCTTGCAGCAGCTGGTTCAAATGTTCCTATTTTCAGACATTATCACAAGCTGCAATATGTCTGTAGTAAAGACAATTTAAAAAAGTAAGGTGCAAATGAGCAATGAAGGAGGCCCCTCTGTAATACTCACATTAGGTCTCTATACTCTTAGCAGTTCTTTTTTTATGTTCTATAACTGCCAAAAACTGGCCAGTTTAATCTAATAAAATCAGTTTTCTAGAGTTAAAAAAATAAAGGCATGTGAGCCAAAATACTTGTCTCAGAAATGCAAGTTAATTCCATGCCGGGCTCCTTCCGGTAAAGGAACTAGAGCCAAAATATGATCGGTAAACAGTCAAATCAACACAGAGCTAGTTTGTGCATCTATAACTCCAATCATTTTTTAAAGCTGCAGTATATACAATAATGCAGGATTTATATGATATAAACTACTAATATTTGTTTAATACTATATGATATTTGTACAGTTTAGTATATTCTACCTTGTATGATTTCATGACTCTATTGAAATAGTTACACTGTAAGGGAAACTTGGTGACTCTTAAAAAAGTAGCTTATTGTATAAATAATAAGCAATTACATTGGTTGTGCACATTGGACAATTGTTTTTTGTTAGAAGGAACCACACAATTATAAGCTGATCAGATCATGCAACCCCCAGCAACTTCATTTTCATGCAGCATCACCACAGAGGAAATAAGACAATGCACAGTTCTCACTGAAATCAAAACAGAGCTGCTGCCTGTGTAATCAATGGACAAAAAACAACAACAGTACTCCTACACAATTATCCAGGGCGGAGAGAAGCCACTACTGCTATATCACTTACCCAGTATCGTAAATCATAAGACAAAAACCACAGACAAAACAATACCTTTGGGCAAGATAGGACTCATAAAATATAACTTTTAATGATAATTACTGATAAAACACCTAAGAATTCCCCATACAAAATAGCCCCTACTAAACTGCCTAATGAACATGGGGAACCCGCCCCAACAAAAGCGACCCCACCAGATCAACCTTACTAGAATCCCTATAAAGTGCCCCTAGTGATAAGTACCTTACCCACGTAACCTATGCATACAACTACAGTGTGATATTGCCAGCCACCATAGAACTATAACATACCGTCACCACACACAACACGACTATATACATACACGGAGAATACAGTACGTTGGTACCTCAACGTATCCCTGTTCCCCGACAGCTTTTTCCCCCCACCACCGAAAGAGTGTGTTCATCAGGGAACAAAAACTCTTCTAAAGTTCGCAAAGTACTATCTAGAGGAATGCTCATAAGTTCCAAATAACAATAACAAACAATAAAATACAAACGGTTTCCCAGAACTAAGAATACCGTAACAGCATGATGAAAGAAGATACATATACAATCGTGTGGATGACCACACAAGCGTCCCTTTTACGGTATACTAGTAGCTCTCAAAGATGAGGCACTTCACATCAACTCATAGAGAGTTCATGACGACCAGAGTTGCATGGCTGGGCCGATAATGGTTTCCGAAAACCTGCCACTAGAGGAGAAATAATGAGTTTAAAATACACATTGTCCACTCAGGAATGCAACGACGCCAGGGGACACAGGAAGAGAATCCTTTACACCCGACAGGAAGTGAATGAAGCATCATCCGCACGGGAAGGAAACTCCCCACAACAAAGGCAGCAAACAAAAAACAACAACACAAAAAAACGTTGTTTGCTAAAAGCCCCAAGAGCAGCAGCAGACGAACACCACCCATCAAATGCATATGAATGGTACTATGTATAAAAGCATTACAATCCACACCGAATGTGAAAGTAAATAAACGTTATTGAAATGCCACTGCTGCCATTCCTAAGAAGCAGCCATCACAAAGGAAATAAATAGTTCGGTAAAGTTAACTACAATATTTAAAATATATGAATGATACCGAAACAATTATAATAAATAATAGCATAAGCTCATAACAGCAAAAAAATAGCAAGGAGATTAAATGAATGTGCGCAAACGATAGAGACATTCATTAATTCCATTTGGGTGTAGGCGTTTTATAAACGGAAGATCCAGATCGCTTCCTCTGGAGTATTTTCATATCTCAAACATCCCCCTTTCTAGGGAGATGGACAATTCAACCACCGAGAATGTAATAGAGTAAGGGGCCTGTCCTTATGTTACTCAAATTCATATTGTCTTGCGCCACGGAGTATGCGGTCCATGATCCTAATATTCCCCCCGGTGTTCCAAAATCCTGCCGCCTAAAATCCGGATAGTTTTACCCACATACATCTGGGGCACAGGTCAGTGCCTGGTAAATGACGTCCCCCTTGTTTTACAATTCAGCATACCAAAAGTTTCTTAAATATTTGACTGTCAGTAAAATTCATCATGACTCGTTACTGATATGAGAAGGGCAGGCCTTACACTTTCCGCACCTATGAATTGCTGCTGTACCTTGGATAGAAAGACAGCAGAGTGGGCCGAAGGTGTTGGTGTCCCGAAAAAATGACTCTGAACCAAACGGTCCCCTACATATTCTTGCCCTCTCCTGTAAGCACAATACTGCGGAGCACACATATCAACAATTCCTTCAAATGTGATCTTGTGTTAAAATTGGCCAAAAATTAGATATAAAGTTTCAAAACTCTGGGCTACAGAAGCACATCGATATGATACCTATATCCTAAACCTTCTCCTTTGTGTTGTTGTGAGGCCTTTTGTGCTGTAATAGAGCAGACCGTGATCAAGTATAGAGGCCTGATTGATATGCCCATCTGTGAAGAAATATGTCGTGGGTAATCCCCCGCTCCAGGAAATCTCGTTCTTAAATTCTCAGCTTTCCTTCTTAAAAGTCCCCTTAGTGAAAATCATTTTTTCCTTCGTCACGCATAAACTGTCCTTTGGTATACCTTTCACTAAGTGGGAACGATGATGACTATCCCACCGTAGGAGACTGTTGACTCCTGCTGATTTGGGGCTTACGGTACAAAGGTCGTCATCTACAGGCGGTATCCAGGGCCTTAGAGATCAAGACAGTCCAAAACACCAATTCATTCATATGTATTACTGATGTGAACTGAGTCCCAATTCATTAATATTAAGTTTCTGGACAAACATATGACAAGCCAATCCTCTGAGCCCGTCCACAAAATCACGATGTCTTCTAAATACCCTCCCCCAACATAGCGATGGTGTTCTTGGGCCTCCTGGAAGGCTCAACAAGAAGACTTACATCCTGGTGATGTCTCCCACCAGCCCACAGGAAGACAATTAGCAATACGAAGGGAGCACAGGGGCTACCCCCAAGCAGTTCCCCTGAGCTGGTGGTAGCACCGACCATCAAACAGAAAGAAATTGTTGTCACAAAATGCGAAAATGCGCCAATTTGGTCACAAATAATTTTATGTGCATGTAGAAAAAATACTTCTACAATTAAGAAAGAAGCTCACCGCCTCGATGCCCTTTTTATCATGTGGGATGGAACTATCAAAAAGCCTCGACGTCTATACTGCATAGCCACATACAAACGGGGTCCAATCACCAATTGATCCAATTTTAGAAGTAGGTCTGCGTCAGTAATCTCTGACAAAGGATGGAAGTGCTGTTACCAACGGTGCACAGGAATACGATCGTACATACAGACAATATTTTGTTAAATTGTCTGTTGCCCCGAGCACCTAAAGGTCGACATCTAAAGGCACAAGGCCCTTGTGGACCTTAGGTAAGTCCGTGAATGTCGCAACACTGGGCAAAAAACGGTAACAAGGAAAACAATAAATTCCATGTTTACTAATTACAGTTCAGGATCAAGGCTTCCTTCAAGGATTATTTCCAATTCTGGCCCTAAATCGAGTCGAGGCGGATCAAGTTGGCAGGGACTTCAAAACCTAATAACCAGACCTAAAATCGCTTTAAAATCCTCTAGACACATATTGCGATAAATCATGCAAATTGAAGATGACTGTATTCCCAACACTTGACCTGAGGGCTTCACACAATGGAACGATCCTAGCTTGCGAGTTTTTCAGTGGCCGAATATTGGCCCTTTAGATAGATTTATATCTTCACCTTCTGCACTTTTTTATTATTCATGCCTACTGCTCATGTAATTTTTCTATAAGAGTAGCACAAACAACTTTGACGAAAGTATCGATATGTATATCTATAATAGGGTGGTCATTTAGTACTTCTGGGTCTTCAAATCAGAAAAGGGCCCTTTTTTGGACCTATCTTTTTTCTCCTCTCTCAATAGTTCTGTCAATAGTTCTTAACCATCTTGAAACTCAGAGGGATCAATGCCCCATTCAGAGCATGTTGTCCTCTCACGATTAAGATTTGAAAAATTTTTTCATTAAGATTTTCGGGTCAAAAGAGATGGATGGTGCCTTTCACCAATTTAATAAGACATTTCAGTGAGTTATTAGGTACTAAATGACAAATGCCTTTTCTTCAATACTTAAAATTTCGTCAGTTGTGAGGGCTCATATCGAGACAGAATATGATGAATTGAGTTATTATTTCTCCCCCCAAGATCTACTTTGTTTGTAATATTACTTTCTCTAAAAAAGAGGCAGGGGTCGGTGGTCTCCATCTGCCTGTGTATGTAAAATTGCAGGTTGAATGATTACGTATCCCATTATCCTGCATTTGCCTCCATTGGAGTAATTGTTTTTCCACTGTTGTTCCCTCTTTTATTGTCTTTTTTTGTGTAATCCATTGAGAATATTAGAATGTGGACCCCTGTGTCTAGTGCGGTACAGGGGATCTCTGAAAACCTTTATTCCCTCTACGAGGATCAACATCTCGGACACGGTATCAGTGTCACGATGACGATAAATCTGTGTCGTACTCCCTGCGGTATTCTATATAAGGCTAAAAATGCAACGAGTTTCCCCCTAAATTCTGTCAGATCCTTAATGAACGTCCCTGTGTTTACTTACTTTCAAATATGCCGTAAATTACATACAATATTTGCCTTTTGTTTCTAATTCAAATTCGTGAAAGTCAGGGTCCCCTTTATATTGTAAAATTGATTACTTCATAGTAATTCCCTTAAGCAGCTTCAAAGATTTATCAAGGGTCACCCGTTCCTCCTCAATCAATAAATTTATGAAACGCAAAGAAGATGAAGTTGCCCTCAATTTCCCATTTTTTCATCAACCCCACGTTTCTAGATCTTGGAGCCGGTTAAAAAATGGTATACGTAAACCTTTTGGCACTATTTTATTCTTGTGATAATTTTCCAAGAATTTAATCCCCACCATGACTTAATATAACAACTTGTATTTAACATTTAGTTCTTTAAACAAACCCTGTAATAAATAGAGAATCCTGGTTAAAGGAAGAAAATTCTCTTCAGAAAAACGCTTTCTGCATCCGATAGCCATTTATCACAGTCTAATAGACTGGCCATCCCATATACAACTCTCCCGACAAAAGGTGATAACTAAAAACGGAATCTTTAAATACAACAAAAAACAACAAACATTACTCCTATTATTACCCAGGCGGAGAAAGCCACTTCGATATATATTACCCAGTATCGTAAATCATAAAGACAAAAAACCACAGAGAATATCAATACCTTTGGGCAAGATAGGTATATAAAATATAACTTTTAATAAAAAATTACTGATAAAACCTAACAATTCCCTAAAATTGCCCTACCTAAACTGCCAAATTTACGTGGGGAACCCGCCCCAACAAAAGGGCGACCCCACCAGGAACCTTACTAGAAACCCTATAAGTGCCCTAGTGATAGTGATATCACTTATAGGGTTTCTAGTAAGGTTCCTGGTTTTAATCCCATTCACATTGCAAGCCTTAGGTGGCACTGCAGAGTCCTACCTCATTATGAGCCTTTTTGAATACAGACAGTCCCTGGGTTATGGACAAGATAGGGACTGTAGGTTTGTTCTTAAGTTGAATTTATATGTAAGTTGGAACAGGTTTATGCATTAAATTTAACTCTAGCACAAAAGTTGTTTTTTGTTTTAGTTTGGGATAGTGCAGGGAAGGGTTTTTCCATTTGTTTTGCTGTCTGTGCCCCTGTTAAGAAGATTTCACCTCGTTTTCACCTCGTGCTGCTGTGGAATGCTGGAACTTGTCGTTCCACAGCTACTATCTGCTGTGGAACATGGAACTACAAGTGCCAGCATTCCCCATAAGTCTCCGTTTGTAACTAGGGGACAGATGTAAATCAAAACATAAGTCGAAGACTGCCAGTATATTTAAAAAGACACGCTAATGCAAATTTAATTACAAAAAATTTAAACCTATAGAAAGAACTTTTGATCCATTTTCATAATTTTTATCTGTTTTCATGAATATCTGCTAAAAGGGATTTTCATTCTTTAAAGAAAGTTACTGCTGATTGGTGAGGAGTTAAAATGTTAAAATAAAAAAAAAACAAAAAAACTTTACTCACTTCCACAACCAACACAGCCACTGCTCCCAGTGCTATCCCCTGATGAAATCACATGGCACTGTGGCAAAACATTGTCACTTCCCAAATGAATGGCACAAGTCTGTTGAGGCTAGTAATTGGCTGTAATTAATCAGGTGGGGAATAAAATATAACTTTTAATAATGCCATAAACTACCCAAAAAATACAAAGAACATAACATAAAAAAGTGTGTCTGACCCTAATTGCTCTATAACTACTCCACAAACCCTAGCCTGATAATACGGGATATGCGCCCCGATAAGGGCGTTCCCGTCCGGAACCTAATACCTAAGACAATAGCCCTAAAAAATCCCTAACGAGTCCCAACATGTTTCAATCTCTTCCATATACCAACAAAGATTTCTTCAGGGGACTATTTTGGAAGAAGAAAGGGATATAGATACCTTGTAAGCCAAAAAACAACAGAAGGGCTATATACAACAAGGGCTAGACTTAACCAACATACAAATAACAAAAAGTGTAATCCAATAGTGAATATAAACACACATGTATGAAAAAAAATGGACAGTTAGACGCAATAACGCACACTGCCTCAGAGTATATTTATCGCTCCTAAATGCATCCACTTACAAATTGTGATAATACACAAGAAAAGCAAGACTTAGCAAGAATTCTCTTAACTAATCAACGGACAGTCTAAATAATGACCTGTCTATTTCAAAATACATGTCACTTACAGCACCTTTAGCATGCCAAATCCACAATGATGTATAACAAGAATCTAGTGCACTTGTCAATTCGCCATATCCATAATTGGCTGAACAATGCAGCTCATAACAGAGCAGACAATGCTGCTTCTCCTTAAGTGGATGCTGAAATGTAATGGAGCGTGGACAATCTCCTGCTGACAGTACAATGCTGCCTCTTCAAAGGTATATGGAACAGATTGAAACATGTTGGGACTCGTTAGAGATTTTTTAGGGCTATTGTCTAAGGTATTAGGTTCCGGACAGGAACGCCCTTATTGGGGCGCATATCCCGTATTATTAGGCTAGGGCAGGGGTCCTCAAACTTTTTAGACCGGGGGCCAGTTCACGGTCCCTCAGACCATTGGAGGGCCGGAATATAGTTTTGAAAAAAATTTTTACTTTGTGGGTCGATGCGATTACGGCGACTACCCAATTTATATAGTTTTTCATGTTGAAGCACTTTAATTAATTAATTTTATTGTGTAAAATAATATTTATGCATTGCTGTCTTCTGATAGCCATAACATTTTTATTTTTCTGTATACAGAGCTGTGTAAGGACTTTTATTTTTTTGCGGATGACCCGACGTTTTACTTGGTGTCACTGGGCATTTATATGGCTTTTTGATCGCTTTTTAATCCATTTTACGTGCTGAGGGATGAACAAAAATCACAATTCTGTGACTTTTTTTACGCCGTTCATCGTGCGGGTTAAATAACTGACAGATTTATAGAGCAGATTGTTACACACGCGGCGATACCAACATGCATAAATTGTTTTTTAAATCTTTTTTGGGCAATGGGCATTTGTAAAGGGGAAAAGGGCAGTGTACGTGTTTTTTATTTTATTTTTCATGTTTCACTTTTTGTTTTGTTTTTTAACTTTTTCACTTTTACCCACAGGGGATTTGTATCGGTGTATACAGCGTTCCTGGTCAGTCACCATGACAACATTTGTAGAATTCCCTTTGCTGACCACATTTGTTATAGATTCCAGCTCTCCCAGATGACAAGTCTTCTGAGCAATAATCAGGGATGGGTGCCAGGAATAGATCACCTGCAAACGAGACAAACTTGTCATCTTGGAAAACTGTGGAATCTATAACAAATGTGTCCGACATTGGGAGCTCTACTAACGTCTTCACCCAGCTTTCCCAGACACCTGAAAAGCTAAGCAAGGAACAGGGACTAGGAAAGCACATTACAATCCATAATAATTATAGGGCTTCTAAAAAAGTGGTTACCTCTGTCCGACCAAGTAGGCTCCTGTCTCATGGCTATCCGGACTCAGGCACTCGGGGAGGGGCTCCTGCCCTGACACTCAGGGAGGGGGGCTTTTGCCTCACCTCACAAGGGGGCTCCTGCCCTGACACAGCTGGAGGGGGTTCCTGCCCTGACACAGCTGGGGGGGCTCCTGCCCTGACACAGCAGGCGGGGCTCCTGCCCTGACACAGCAGGCGGGTGGGGTGCCCTGCCCTGCCTCACAAGGGGGTTCCTGCCCTGACCCCGCTGTGGGGGCTCTTGCCCTGCCTCACACGGGGGCTCCTGCCCTGACCCAGCTGGGGGGGGCTCCTGCCCTGCCTCATAAGAGGGTTTTTGCCCTGATGCAGCAGGTGGGTGGGGGGCTTCTGCCCTGCCTATAAGGGGGCTCTTGCCTGATGCAACAGCTGGGAGGGGCTCCTTCCCTGGCTCATAAGGGGGCTCTTGCCCTGATGCAGCAGGTGGGTGGGGGGCTTCTGCCCTGGCTCATAAGGGGGCTCTTGCCCTGATGCAGCAGGTGGGTGGGGGCTCCTGCCCCTGGCTCATAAGGGGGCTCTTGCCTGATGCAGTAGGTGGGTGGGGCTCCTGCCCTGGCTATAAGGGAAGGGGGGCTCCTGCCCTGACATTCGGAAAAGGAGGCTTTGCCACTCCTGTGGCGGGAACGCGTGTTGGGGGGTGGGTGCGGGCTCTCTGCAGAGGACGGGAGGTGCGGACACTTACAATCTATGCAGGGCCGGGACGACGGGTAGGCCAAGGTAGGCGACCGCCTAGGGCGCCTCCCTCTGCCTATCCCTAAGGGGCGAGGCAGGGCCCCGACCCTCGCCGGGCTCCAGGCCGCTGCCATGGGCCTGAAGCGCCGGCGGTCTCTGTGACCGCTTCTGCGGAGCAGTGAGCGAGCGCTCCCTGCTCCGTAGACAGTGTCAGGCCCGCTCCCCGGAGGATCCGCAGGGCCGACACAGCGGGGCCGCCCGGGGCCTCAAAAGCGCTGAGGGACCCGCCCGGCTCCGTGCGGCGCTCAGTGGCAGCGTCGCGATGAAGTGATGTCATCGCGACGCTGCCTCTCCTCGGGCGCATAGCGTGTCACAGGCCATGCGCCCGAGGAGCTGCCGGAGGAGCGTCCCGGCGCTGGAGGCGTGGCCTGAAGAGGAGCGCGCGCCCGGGCAGCAGGTAAGTATGAATGTTGTTGTTTTTACCTGCCTGTAGCCCCTATAAGCCCACCTGTGGCCCCTATAAGCCTGACTGTAGCCCCTATAAGCCTGCCTGTAGCCCCCATATGCCTGCCTGTAGCCCCTATAAGCCTGCCTGTAGCCCCCATAAGCCTGCCTGTAGCCCCTATAAGCCTGCCTGTAGCCCCTATATGCCTGCCTGTAGCCCCTATACACCTGCCTGTCGCCCCTATATGCCTGCCTGTAGGCCCCATAAGCCTGTCTGTAGCCCCTATAAGACTGCCTGTATCCCCTATATGCCTGCCTGTGGCCCCTATAAGCCTGCTTGTCGCCCCTATATGCCTGCCTGTGGCCCCCATATGCCTGGCTGTGGCCCTATAAGCCTGCCTGTGGCCCTATAAGCCCGCCTGTGGTCCCTATATAACTGTCTGTGGCCCCATACACCTGCCTGTAGCCGTATAAGCCTGCCTGTAGCCCCTATAAGCCTGCCTGTGGCCCCTATAAGCCTGCCTGTGGCCCCCATATGCCTGCCTGTGGCCCCCATATGCCTGCCTGTGGCCCTATAAGCCCGCCTGTGGCCCCTATATACCTGCCTGTGGCCCAAAAAGCCTGCCTGTGGCCCCCATATGCCCCGCTGTCCCTATAAGCCCGCCTGTTTGGGCCCCTATATAACTGCCTGTTGGGGCCCCATACACCTGCCTGTAGCCCTATAAGCCTGCGTAGCCCCTATAAGCCTGCCTGTGGCCCCTATAAGCCTGGGCCCGTGGCCCCCACATGCCCGCCTGTGCCCCTATAAGCCTGCCTGTGGCCCCTATAAGCCTGCCTGTAGCCCTATAAACCTGCCTGTTTGGCCCCCATATGCCTGCCCGTGGCCCTATAAGCCTGCCCGTTAGCCCCTATAAGCCTGCCTGTGGCCCCCATATGCCTGCCTGTGGCCCCCATACGCCTGCCTGTGGCCCTATAATCCTGCCTGTGGCCCAATAAGCCTGCCTGTGGCCCTATTAGCCTGCCTGTAGCACCCATAAGCCTGCCTGTTGCCCCATACGCCTGCCTGTAGCCCCCATAAGCCTGCCTGTAAGCCCTATATGCCTGCCTGTCGCCCCATATGCCTGCCTGTAGCCCCCATATGCCTGCCCGTGGGCCCTATAAGCATACCTGTTGCCCATATTATCCTTCATGTGGCCCTATAAGCCTGCCTGTGGCCCCTATATAACTGTTTGGCCCCCATACGCCCCGCCTGTAGCCTTATAAGCCTGCCTGTAGCCTCTATTTAAACCTGCCTGTGGCCCCTCTAAGCCTGCCTGTGACCCCCATAAAGCCTGCCTGGGCCCCATATGCCTGCCTGTAGCCACCATAAGCCCGCCTGTGGCCCCTATAAGCCTGCCTGTGGCCCCCATATGCCTGCCTGTAACCCCTATAAGCCTGCCTGTGGCCCCTAGCTATATACATGCCTGAGCCCCTATAGCTATATACCTGCCCCGTGTGCCCCTAATACTGCCTGAGCCCCTATAGCTATATAACCTGCCTGGAGAGTGACCCTATGTCTATATACCTGCCTGAGAGTGACCCTATATCTATATACCTGTCTAAATGAGGGGACTTATATACAGATAATTAAGGAGTTGATGGAAATGTGAGGATTCTAAAAAATTTTTTGTGTTCAAATCTGCAGGGACGAGTTATTGGCCGGGAGCAATCAGCATGAAGGTGTGGACCCGGATGGAGAAGAAAAGGGAAAGTGAACGACGCTGATCAGAAAAGACGTCTCCTGTGAGTCACTGAGTAACTGCAGTGTAAAACACTTAGATTTCTGCAGAGCGTCTACATACAAATAGTATCTACCACTATCTGGTCACTGTATGGCGGTGGTATATGTAAATCAAGCCTGTGTACAGCTGATAGTCACATGTGGGGGTTGTGTTTGGTCAGGGTCTGGCAGGATTAATTGATCCTTAGGTGGAATAGTTTTGGGTCTTGGTTTTGTAGGAGTATTTTTAGTAACAATCATTCGTTTTGGTTTGATTTGCTCCATGTATCGGTGGATTATTCGGTGACTGTTATTTAGGGGTATTACACTGTCATACGGAGGGAGCGATTTTTAAAAAGCAAATTTGTCAGGGCCGATTTCCATTGTGCAGTGACTGCTGAGGAGATGGACGGAGCTATGTGGGATACGCAGAAAATTAGTGACAGGACCTGGCGCAGGGGGGAAGGGAAAATTGGGTGGTGGGGGGCATTTTTGGGGAGCAAGGGAGGGGGGGCGCCATTGGCTGTACTCGCCTAGGGCACCAAAATGCCTTGTCCCGGCCCTGAATCTATGGGAGGAGCCTGTAAGTGAGTGACGGAGGGCGGACACTCCCCCGCTCACTCACAGGCTCCTCCCATAGATTGTAAGTGTCCGCCCTCAGGCACCTCCCGTCCTCTGCAGAGTGCCCGCCCCCACACCATTCCACATAAACTGGCACCTAACGTTGCGGCTGCTCGCGATGGTCCTCACGTCACCAGCCCCACGGCACCCCATGGTATGGGTGACGTGTGTCCGCCCTCCGTCACTTACTTACAGGGGCCAGCTTAGCTAGTGATTTTAGCAGGGTCTTTCTGTACAGCGGCTGTGCCGCTGCCGCCACCGCCGGTGCCTTACTGCACATCACCTCAACATTGGTGGTGGATGGCGGCGGCGGGCCGGATAAAAGTCCTCGGCGGGCTTTGGGGTACTTCGGTGAACAAGTGTG
>JAODAL010044155.1:0-33150 GCA_025379985.1 Phyllomedusa bahiana
TTTTTTTTTATACTCCAGGTGCGGGGGTCCGCCATTTTACTTTTTTTATTCGTATTTTATTGGGCGTTTCACGGGAACCCCGGACCACCGACCTGGGGCTGCCAATGATAAGGGCTACGGCATCCAAAAAAGCCCTGCAAGCGCATATGAGAGTTGTGCCTCTATAATACGAGCGCAACCTCAGAAGGTAAGCACATTTACCTATTTTTCCATTTCATCTCTATCTTTACGACCTTCACTATTGTGCGTCCCCTTTTGTGTCTTTTCTTTTATAGGGGTATTCAAGTATGTACACAATTTACCACAGAGTCGGATCCTGCTGAAGCCTTCAATTGTCGACACTTAAGGAATTACATCATTATGTGGGATAACACTTTACTTTCTCATTGGAAATATCTGACATCTAAAGCAAAGACCATAAAAAGTGACTTAAGGTTTATTCTACATATGAACTATTTTGGCTGATGTAGGCCTTCCTTGCTCAACCTGCCCCATTCCTTTAGAGAAGTAGCCAAGAGACATGAACGCTTTCAAGATTACCAAGACTTAGGGAGACATATTTTTAGTTTAGACTTGGTGCCGACAACCCAGTTCAAAGTAGATATAGAATTGTGTAGAATACAACCATATGAAGATTTTTGGTGCATTACATAGAGCTTAATGCGCCAAAATTCTCTCAGTTCGACACATTACACTCTATGCCCATACAAAATTTATCGCATTAAGCTCGATGCAATGCACAACACTTTATATAGCCATAGACTGTAATGTGCTGAACTTGGAGAGACAGATGAAGGAAGGCGCTTCCAAGTGAATTATTGCCTTCATTATATTCAGTGTAAAATACACCAGAATGTATGCAAGTGGATTTTGTGCTATGACAAATGGCGTCTAAAGTTCCAAACTCTCATCTGAGTGTGACGTATTACTAATGCGCCAAACATTTAGAAAAGCTAGAGATAGGCTGGAAATAAAAGAAAAGTCATTACAATAGGATATCAATGACTAGAAACTGTTAGTGTCCTTGCTGGGTGGACCACAAGTCCCAGCGATACCTGTGCTGTCCTAGCTCTTGCCATATGGACAATAAAGGGTGAGAGCAGCAAAAATTAATTTTAAATGGAATGTAGGACACAATCAGTGGGTTATTTAATGTAATGTAATGTAGTTTTCGATTCTAGGAATTTTCAAAACATTTTAGAAGAAATAATTTTGGTTTTGGGAATGATATATTATTATTTTTTTAGATACTTTTATAAATATAAATTTAAATTTACACAGTTTGATAATTAAGAGAAATTACTTTTTATTATTGTACTGTGAATTGAAAAATATGAACATTTTGAACTGTATTTTTGCTGCTCTCACCATTTATTCTACATACGGCAAGAGCCAGCACAGCACAGGTATTGCTGAGATCTGTGGTTCACCAAGCAAGATCACTACCATAGATTCTCTTCCCTGACATGCTGTTCTAATGACTTTACTATTATTTCCAGCCAATCTATAGCCTTTACACGTTTGGCACATTACATAGAGCTTAATGTGGCAAACTTTGTATGGGCATGGCGTGTAATGCACCTAAATTTTACACAAGTTTGGCGCATTAAGCTCTATGTAATGTGCCGAAAATCTTTACTGTCAGATTTTAGACTCTTTTAAATTTATAACTTGTGTCGGCACCAAGAAAAAAAAAACCCCATTCTAATTCACACATGTCGCCCTTATTGTTTTTCGAGCACCTGCACAACAATGTGGTAAGAGTTCACTTCTGTTCATATAGATTCCATCACTTTGGACCTATGCTTTGGGTATGATAACACTAGTAGGCTGTGTTCACACTATTTGTAACACAATTTTTAGGCAAAAACCACAAAGGCCACAAACACTCTGCAAACTCCAATACCGGTTGGATATTACTAATACTAGAAAATGGGGATAGGGGAAACTAAACAGCGGCAAACATGACGAAGTAAAACAAAAAATGATTCTTTACTTACTGACATTTTTAACAGTAACATGAAAGTCAATCACAAATAAACCTGCATTCACAAAAAGTCAGTGATACTTGAACACAGACTCAACAGTTTCCTTTAAAGCCTTGACCAACATGATTTCCAGGGCTGGGGTCACATACTATGTGGCACATAGGCTTAGGAGAAACGAAACAGTATCAAAACGCAGAGCTGGGATTTATTCTTTGAGGAGATTGGGAGAAACTTTTGCTCCTTGGACACAGCTTGCAATTATATACCGTTTGGACACTCGGCCTAAAGCCGGGTCTAGCCATTGTATGTCCAGCTAATAACAGGCGTTTCAATGTCTTTTTTACATTGCAGAATGACTTATGGATGAAAATTACAACTTTGAGACATTTACAGATATTTAAGATACATTGAACATTTACTGCCATTATGTGATCTACTTTATAATGTCTTCAACTGCAACATTGGAGACAAACGCTGGCACTCATGCTGCTTCTCTAAGCTTTTACTATAAAGTAGTTACAGTTTCCTACAAAAGTCTCAACGGGGCCTGTGGTGAGGGCGTATGTGGTTGGGACAAAGCACCTATAGCTTTGGAGCTGACTGAAATTTAAACCAACTTGATATCTTAGCAAGCTGGAAATAATGGAACAACACCAAAGCCAGCAAGAATCAGTTGTCTGGACCTAAGCCAATATCACCCAACAGAAGCCAAGAGCCACTTGGTCACTTAAAGGAGTTGTCTCATTACGAGATTTCAGCCTGTCAGTGTCCCTGGTAAGTTGAACTGAGGGCGTGCTTCTTGGTCTGTCTGTTCTGCTCCCTCTCCCCCCTCCCACCACCACACACAGGCAGCTACGTAACTTCTATACAGGGGGGAGGGGGTTTGCTCTCAGAGTTCACCCTGTGTGTGCCTGCCTAGGTCTGTTGCAGGAGAGGGCTGATCTAGGAGTGTAGAGAGGTCTGTGAAGCTGCTGTGTATGCTAATAGAGCAGAGGGGATTCAAGTGTTCCTAAAAATCCCCTGCTAGCTTACAAGTTCCCACATCTCCAGCAACAACAAGGGCAGTGTTACTATACTCAGGATGTCTCACTAATACAGGAGAGCAGGAAGTATTCACATGCCTGAACTGTATAGTATTAGTATAGTCACAGTTCCAAAGACATATCATGATTATAGTAACAGACAGGGTCACTGCTGTCACATCTATCTGTGTAGAGAGCAGGAGGAAGCAGGGACACACAGGGTTAATCCAGGCAGTAAGGACACAGACGCCAGAGTCCTCCTCCCCCTCCAGAAGCATTCTGTGCAGGAGGGGCTCTCTGCTCCGACCTGTCTTAAAAGGTGATGAGTCATTCAGACCTGACAGCCAGTAAGATAAGGATCAACAGGTCGGCTACTATAGAGATTTGAGAAGCTGAGTAGTAATACTAACAGGGCTAGCTCAAAATCAGTAGGACATTTGTAATGAACATATATTGCAAAGCTGCTTGTTTTTTTAAAGATCTTTAAATTAAAACCCAATCATTGTAGCGAGACAACCCCTTTAACAATCCCTGGATTTTCATTCAGTTTCCCTGAAAATCTAACCGGTAGACAGATAATCTGCAAGACATAAGGCCACATACAGTTACATCACAAGTTATAAATGGCTCCGAAGGACGAAGCTGAATTGGTTTCTTATTCAGCAATTTCTTATTCTCAGCTAAATATATGTTTGGTTTTTTAAAGCAGCAGTGGGCTATTAATTTTCCCATAGACCCCCATTTAAAAAAGTGTGGGTGGGTTTTTGAGGGCCCCAAAATAGGGTGGGGAAAAAGAAAAATTTATTTTTGAAGAACTAAATTTTTAAGGGAAAAACCCTGCCTGTCCCCCCAAGCAAGTAAATATTTAAAACAGCTCCCCACAGGAGGTAAATAAAAACCCTCCCCACAGGCAGGTATTTTAAAAAAAAAGCTCCCCACAGGGAGGCAGGTAAAATGCACTCCCCACAGGCAGCAGGGAAATCAGCTCCCCCCAGGCAAACAGGAAAAAGCAGCTCCCCACAGGGGGAAACAGGGAGATGGGAGCCCCCCCAGGCCGGCGGTAATGCAGCCCCCCAAAAGGCCGGCCGGGAAATGCAGCGCCCCCCAGGCCCGGCAGTAGAAAGCAGCGCCCCACAAGGGAGCAGGTAATACAGCTCCCCACAGGGAAAGGGAGGTTTGATCGCACCCCCCAGGGAGGCAGGTTTAAAAACAACTCCCCCCAGGGAGGAGGTAGATACAGCTCCCCCCAGGGAGGGGAGGTAGATACAGCTCCCCCCAGGGAGGGGAAGGGAGATACAGCTCCCCACAGGCAGGCAGGTAGATACAGCTCCCCACAGGCAGGCAGGGAGGTTTGATAAAGCTCCCCCCCAGCAGGCAGGGAGGGAGATACACTTTCCCCCCAGGCAGGGAGGGGAGGGGGGATACAGCCCCCACAGCAAAGGGGAGGTAGGTAAACAGCCCCCCCAGCAGGGAGGTAGGTAGAACACTTTTCCCCAGGCAGCAGGGAGGGAGAAACAGCTCCCCACAGCAGGCAAAATAGGGAGAAAACAGCCCCCCCCAGGCAGGCAGGTAGGGAGGAAACAAACTCCCCCCAAGGCAGGCAGGTAGGGTAGATAAACCCCCCTCCCCACAAGGGAGGGCCCCCCCGGGGGGGAGATACAGCTCCCCACAAGGGAGCAGGTAGATACAGCTCCCCACAGGCAGGCAGGGAGGGTACACTCCCCACAGGGAAACAGGGAGAAACAGCTTTCCCCCCAGGCAGGCAGGGGTTTAAACTCCCCACCGGCAGGGAGGTAATACAGCTTCCCCCCCAGGGAGGGGAGGGAGATAAAAGCCCCCACAGGAGGGAGGAAAATACAGCTCCCCCACAGCAAGGGGGTAAATTCAGCTCCCCCCAGGCAGGGAGGGAGATACAGCTCCCCCAACAGGTATCACGTTAGTTAGGGGCCCCCCACAGGCAGGTATAAAAACAATTTGGGCCCGCACCAGCATTTTATAGATTAAAATTTGGGCTCCGCACAAGCAGGAAAATAATAGTTTTTGGGGCTTTCCCCCAGGCAGGTTTAAAAATAATTTTTAAAAAATTCCCCAGGCCCGGTTTTAAAGATAGTTTTGGCTTTTCCCCCAGGCCCGGGATAATGTTTTGGGTTTGGGCCCTTTCCCCCAGACAGGTAATTGATAGGTTTTGGGGTTCCCACAGGCAGGGAAATAAAAGTTATGGCTCCCGGGAGAAAATAGTTAAGGGGTTCCCAAAAAGGCAGGTAAAATTTGATAGTTAGGGCTTCCACAGGCAGTTTATAGATAGTTAGGGGGTTTCCCCCAGGGAGGGAATTAGATATTTAGGGCTTTCCCCCCCGCAGGTATATAGATAGTTTTGGGCTTCCCACAGGCAAATTTTATAGGAAAATTAGGTTCCCCACAGGCAGGGATATAGAAAGTTTTAAGGGGGTTTCCCACAGGGAAAGGGATTTTAGATAGTTTTGGACTTTCCCCCCCGGCAGGTAAAAAAAGATAGTTTGGGCTTCCCACAGGCAGGAAAATTTTGTTAGGGCTCCCACCCCGGCAGAAAAAATAGATAGTTTTGGCCTTCCCACAGGGAGGGATATAGAAAAGTTAGCCTTCCCAAAAGGCAGTATAAAGAAAATTTTGGCCTTCCCACAGGCAGGTATATAATAGTTAGGCCTTCCCCCAGGGAGGTATAAAAGATAGTTAGGCCCCCCACAGGCAGGGATAAAAGATAGTTTTTTGGGGATTCCCACAGGCAGAAATAAATTTTTAAAGACCCCAAAAATAAAAAATAAATTTAAACCCCCTAATACTCACCTTTTCCTTACCCCGCCCCACCGAAACGCGCCCCCTCTAACCCCCGGAACTTCCCCAAAACTGTTGGCATGATGACGTGATGCCCCCAGCAAACCGGGGGGCGCTCCACCGGGAGCTCCTGGCCTGCCCCAGAGTTAAAAAAACCCGTGTCCCGAGGAGAGGCAGTGGAGGGGTGAGCGGGGATTTACCGCATCGCTGCCAAATTCAACAGAAAAATGAACTAAAAACACTTACGGCCCCCCCAACCCCTTTCAACAACACGTGGCCGTCATACGTCCCCGCCACTATTTGGCCCAAATCACACTGCTTTAAACCACCACAATTACGGAAAAAAAATTTCCCCCGCAAATTGCGGCTTGATTTCGGGGGGGGCTGGGGCTCCCGCTCGCCCGCCCCGAAAACAAAAATTAAACCACGGCGCCCAAACCCGCCGGGAAAATGTGCATGTTCCCCTTTCTCCCCCCCCAATTCGCGCGCAAGGGGGGAGAGACGGAATCCATAGTTTTCTGAGAAAATGTGGAAATTTCCGTAATGGGCCCGGCTCGGATTCCCATCCGAATTTAAGCCACTACAGCACGCAATAAGCGGGGAAACCAAACCCAAAATAACCCATTCAACACCCAGTTAAATTTTCAAATCGGGGAAATTTCCCCTCTTTACACTTTTATGCCCGTTTTAATGCCCAAACCACTTTGTGCCAGGCTAACCCAAAATAAATTTTAAGTGGAGCAACCCCCTGGGAATGAAAAGGGAGGGGGTTTCAGTACCCAAAGAACCCTTTAAAAAGCACCCCGTACTTATTAGGCTTAGAAGGTTTAATACCCTGCTCTTCCCTTTCGCCATCCGAGTCGTTTCCAAAACAGGGAAACCCTTTAATCCGGGACCACGGGTTCAAGTGAGAAACTTTAAAAAAAAAAATAAAAAAAAAGATCCCAAGTCATTTTGGCTGACCCAACTATCCTTTAAAAAGATCCCAAATTTAATAAATTTGGGAAAAGGGGGCTAAATTTTTTTAAACCAACTACTGGGCTTTTATTTATTTTTTACATTGTTTTTATTTAAATAAATTTTTTGGGACTTTTCCCCGGTTAAAAAAATATTTTCACAAATGCAAAAGGAGGAAAAAGGGTTCGGTTTTTGAAAGCGAGTAACCACAAAAAAAAATACATTTTCTAACTTAGGGGTTTTAAGGGAAAAAGTAGGGTTTTAAAAAATTTTAAAAGGGGAATTTACAACAGGGAAGGGAATCGCACAGAAAAGGTTTCAAATTAAATTTTGTTAAAATAAAAGGGGGAATTTTACAAATTTAAAAACATCAATCCAGGATTTTTATCCAAATTAAAGGGTTTGGTACCAGCAATTTGGGGAAAAATTCCAAAACGTATGGGAGGGGTTTAAAAGGGGGTTTTCAAAAAAAACGGGACCACATAGCCAAAACCCACATCCAAAAAAGGTGAGAAACCCCAAAGCGGGGCCCGCCAGCCCTACATTTCCCAGGTTTGGTTTCAGGGGGAAATAAAATAGGAAAAGTTTCAGCTTTTTTACATTTTTATTACAGTGATGTGGACCAAGGGGAAACCAGGTTTAAACCAGCCGGGAAACCCCTAACAGCTGGCATAAAATTTGGGACAAGGCAAAAACCCCAAACCCAAGATTTAAAGGGTTCAATGACTTTGGGAAAACGATTCCCACACCCCCCCCTCATACCAACAGGGGTGCCCCACAAACAAACTCAATTTTTCCCCGCCTGGGCCCAAAATGTTTCCCAGGCATTAAAACTGGCATCAAAGTTTTCCAACGAGCATTTTTTTAAATGAGTTTAATACAAAATAGTTTTTTGAAAAAGGGGTTAAAAAGACCCTTTGGGCCCCCTGATACCACACTGCCTTTTTTTACCAAAAGAACCCACAATTTAAATTCATTTTTTTTCAGCCTTTACCAAAGAGTTCTGGCAATAAAAATAGACATCTAAAAAATGGCAAGAACGAACAGTTTTTCAAATTTTTGAATAAAAAACGAAGGGTTTTTTAAAAGGTTTCATTACTTTTAAACACTGATTTTCCCCCTGTGTTTCACACCCAAAAAGGGGTGCCCCAAAATCAAATTCGTTTAAACCCCCAGCCTTGGGCCCAAAAATAGTTTCGGGCCATTAAAAAATTTTTCATAAAAGTGGGCAAATGGGGGAATTTTCACTTTTTGAAAAAAAACTTGGGGGTTTTTTTAAAAAGGGGTTTTAAAAGACTTTGAACCATTTGATCTCACACTGGGTACATACTAAGAGGGATGGGCCCCCATCAAATTTTTCTTGGGGGAACCGGGAAAAAATGGGGGGTGGGGTTAAAAAAGCTTCAAAAGGGGGCAAAAAGGGCCCGTAACCCGGTTTTTTAAAAAGTTTTTAAAAGACTTTTGGCCACTGACTCCAAAAAACTGCCACAAACCCCAAAAACAAAATACCCCACATCAAATTCCATTTAGTCCAGCCGGCCTAAATTTGGTTTTGAGCACCAAAAACAGGCAAAGAAATTTGGGCAGAAAGTGGGAGTTTTTCCAAAAGTTTTTGGGAAAAACTAACAAAGGGACTTTTAAAGGATTAAAAGACTTTGGGCCCCCTGGGGTTCTCACCCAAAGGGCCCTTTAAACCCAAGGGATGCCCCACAAACAAAATTTTAATAAGGCTTCAGCCTGAACCAAAAAATTTCCGGAATTAAAACTGACATTTAAGGGGAAAGGGGAGCAGATGACCCGTTTTTCACAAAATTTTTAATAACTTTTCGGGTGTTTTTTAAAAGGGTCATTGACTTTTTGGGCCCTGATTAAAGGGTGCAGAAACCAAATACAACATGTCCCATTAAGGGCTGCCAATTTTTGGGTAAAAATTTGGGACCAAATCTTTACGTTTAATTTTTTCCCCCAATAAAAAAAGAACACAAACGGGAAAACCCCCAACTTGGTTTCATTTTTAAAAGGGCCACCCTATGACACTTCAGAATTTTGCCCGAAAAAAGGCACATCAAATATGCCTTTCAAGATAAGCTATGCACCCCTTTTTTTGGTATACAACCCAAAATAAGGTTTCATTTAAAAAAGTCAAAACAAGGTAAACCCCAAAAACATTTTTTTTTATTCAAACACATTTTAACCCCTCAGTTAAGTGGCCTTTTAAAAAAACTCGAATGGAAGCGTCTTTTTTTCACACCCTGCCCCCCATATGTCCCCTTTTAGTCCATTTATTTTTCAAGGTTTTATCCCAAAAAAACCCAAACTGGAAATAAACAGGAAAATTTTTGTTTAGCAACCCTCCCCAATGCGCCTTTTGGATCAAAAGGCAAAAAAAACATTTAACCCCTTTAAAAAAACAAATTAATATTCTAATCAGTAAAAAATTTTCCCTGTCTTTACAATTTTTTAGGGCCCCTTTAAAACCCAAAATTTTTTTGGCCCCGGGCTAAAGTAAAAAGAAATTTCAAGATGGATCCCACTTAGTGTGATGGGCAGTGTGGGAAACCATGGCCCCCCCAAAACCCTTTAACACTTTTTAAAAAGCACCAGTTTTCATATTCAAATCAGTGAAAACTTTTCCGTCGCCCATTTTAAAAGCCCGTTTTTTGAAGATAAACTTTTAATTTAAAGGGCCCAAAGTACTAAACTGAATTTTTTAGTAAAAGGGATCCCTCTTTTTGGTCCGTGTTCACACGGCTTATTCACACGGATATTTTTGACCGGATTGGCGGGTCCCAAATCTGCCTGGGAAAAAGGGGCGGGCCCGGGGGGGGCCCCCGAGCGCCGGGGGGGGTCGGGCCCCTCCCCGGCCCCAAAACAAAAGTATTAACTACGGCGTTTCCCCCGTAAATAAGTTAAATTTACTTTCTTTCCCCCCCCGGCGGGGTTCGCCGACAAGGAGGGGCGGGGCGGAAACCACTGTTCCCCTGGAGCAAAGGATTACCGGGAATTACTCCAAAAGGGTTGGCCCGAACTGCAGCCAAATCCGGGGCGGAGTACGGGGCCAAAACCCCAACAAATAAGGGGCCGGGGAAAAAAGGGGCCCAACTGTGGGGGCATTTTGGGGGGCCCTTGGCCCCAAAATCAGTTTTAAAAACCCCTTTTCAAAAAACCATTTTTCTTATTCAAATCAGGAAAAATTTCCCCGTCTTCACACTTTGAAGCCAGTTTTAATGCCCAGAACCACTTTGGTGCCAGGGGTGAACCAAACTAAATTTAATTGGTCCCCTCTTTGGGGATAAAGTTTGTGTGGGATCATTTGCCCAAAGACATTTAACCCTTTAAAAGCACCCTTTTCTTTTCCGGCTTTTGAGTGAATACACCCGCCCTTTGTTTTTTGCCCCTCCGAAACTGCCCAAGCAGGGAAAAATTTAAATCCCACCACGGGTTCAAGGGGAAACTTTAAAAATAAATAAAAAAAAAGGGAAAATGCCCAAGTCATAGTGCTGAGGTCGCCCAAATAACCCCTTTCAAGATCCCAAAATTTTTGATAAATTGGAACAAAAGGGCTAAATTTTTACCTACTACTTACTTTGATTTATTTTAAAACCCTTTTTTCGGGTTTAAATAAATTTTTTTTGAAATTTTCACGGGGAAAAAATATTTCACAATGCAGAAAGGGGAAATTGGGGTGTCGTTGGGGATAGCCAGTTTGAACCACAAACAAAAAATACAAATTTTCAAAATTAGCGTTTTAATGAAAAAGTAGTTTTTAAAAAATTTTTAACAGGAAATTTCAACAAATGGAAAACCCCACAGAAATTTCCCAAAATTAAAAATGAAAAGAGAATAAACCCAAATTTAATACATCTAAACCAGGATTTTATCCTATTAAGGCTAAGTATCACATGGGAAATATTCCCAAAAAGCTATGGGGAAAGGGGGTTTTAAAGGCGTTACAAAAAAAAAATATGAATAAAAGGGGAAAAAAATATGGAAAATTATCTTGGATCAGGTGAAAAGGGCCTTTAAAAAAAACAAAAAGAAAATGACAATTTTTTATAAAAAAAAAACGATAAGGGGAGCTACAATCCTAATGATAAAGACAAAACAAAAAACAAGTTAAAAACATCCTAAAAGGATAATAAAACCTACCGAAAATTGGGGAAAAGGGGGGCCCCACAGAGGGAAAAAAAAGTTAAAACAAAAAAAATTATTGGGAAAAAGTGAAAAATCTGGGAGCCCTAACTTTAAAAAAAAAAACAATACTTGATTTTGGGTTTAAAAATCCTTAAAGCCAATATTTTTTGGGGGCCCCCCCAAAAAAAAATAAGGGTACTTTTCCCACCCCAATTTACGACCCCTTATAAAGGGGAAAAGGTTTTTTTTGGGAGAACGACTCAGCATGTGGGAAAACAAAAAAACAACCCCTTGTGGGAAAAAAAACCAGGGTAAAATAAAAAGGGCTCCAAAGGGAATTTTTTAAAGCAATGAAAATAGAGAATGGAACAAAATTAAAACCTGGTTTGGATTATGTGGTTATTTTTTAATTCTATCTGCCCCCACGATTTTTGGGCCTTACAGCATATCTTTTCTTAAAAATTTAGTACATATAAAGAAGAAACACAAATGTTATCCTTAGGGTAAAAAAATTTACTTAAAACATGATTTTAAAAACCTAATGAATTTTATTTACAACTAATGAGCCCCTAGGGACCACCTCTCCCCTTCCTGGGCCAACCTCCTAATGGCAAAAGGGGGGAGCACCCATCATATTTAAAACCAGGGGCAATCCTTTTGGATTTTCCATTCTCGATATTCTCCTTAAGGGGAAGCAAAATTGGGCAAGTTGTACCACCCAATACCGCAACCAGGGGGGGGTAACACATTTTAAACAAATAGCTTCACTTTCCCCCCAAAAACCATAGAAGCTATCCCCATGGAGAATACCAAGAGCCAAAAGCACTTTAAAATTTTGGGAAACAATTATCACAAGCAGAAAAACGAATAATCAGACTGGGCCCCAAAAGGGACACTAAAAAAATTTAATTCTGGGGAAAGAACAAAGTAAAATCAAAAACGCAATCACACCCATTGGGGGTTTTTGCCTTTCCCCGGATCAACACCTGGCACAACAGCTAACTAATGGGCGACTTTTTTTTTTAGCCTACAAACCCATGAAAAATATGAAACTTGCTTAATTATTCCAAAAAACAAAGGGAAAATCTTTATGGACAAAAACAAATTTACTACAGGGAAAAAATTTCAAAAGAGAAAAGCTTTGTTCAAAAAAAATATAGGGATTCTACGTCAGGGTCCTATCTTGTCCGAATTTAATAAAGGTATTTTTGTGTCCCAAAAGAAAGAACGGGGGGCAATATAAATCCCTAGCGCTCTTTCCAAAAAGATCACATACAAATTGACTTTCTCTAAAGGGGTTTTTTTCATTTTGGAGGGTCCGTTTGCAACCTATGTAATATTACTAAAAAAAACAAATACATTTAGTGATGCGTTTGAAACTAAAAACTACCACATAGAACAGTTCCTAAATTCGAAAGCCACCATGTTTTTATAATATCATCGAAATGTGTAACAAAATGTTGAAAAAAATATGTAGGTAGCACTATATACGAAAATTAAAAACAAGAATAAGTGAACACCTACAGAGTATAAAAAAAAAAGAGGACAAACATCTGGAGCTGCCCAAACATTTTTTTAGAAACTCAGGAGGGTAATACTATGAGCTTTAGGTTCTAATGCAATAGAAATTGTTAAAAAAACTATATCGAGGAGGTAATTGGGAAAATAGACTACGTCAAAGGGAAGCGTATTGGATCCTTAAACTGAACACGAGGGCACCAATAGGTTTAAATGATAAAAATGACCTATTTCTAATATACTGAAACGAGGTTAAAAATTCGAATAGGACCTTTTAGATTAACGAGAAACCTCCCCAGTGATTGGGTATGACGTTTAGGTCTAACGTCACAATTATGCAACTTGCTAATTGGTTGGCATTTTTTTTAAGCGATGTATGTTTCAATTTTAATTTGCCGTGAACAAGGGCACAAGTGGCCCGAAACGCTTGGCTAAGTGCCAGCTAGCCTACATGTTTGTACCGCTGCACATTATTTATAATAAAGTATTCTCACTTGAAAACCGTGGTGCTGGATCTAAATGTTTCCCTGCTGGAAACGAGCTCGGATGGGAAACAAAGCAGTGTATTCACTCTAAGCCTGATATTTTGCGTGAGCTGCAAACGTGTCCCGTGCCGGGCATCGTGAGTATTTACAAGGGATTATAAACTATGGAGAAACCAGAAGAACTGAAGGTGAGCCACAAATCTATATGAACTGTGTTACTCATTACTTATTCCACTCAGTGAAAACTGCCTGTCTGCCCACTTTGATGTCACTTTTAATGCCCAGCAAAACTGGACCAGGCTGGACTAAACTAAATTTTATGGGGAGCATCCCTCTTAGTGTGATGACAGTGGGAGATCAGTGGCCCAAAGTCATTGAACCCTTTTAAAACACCAGTTACTTATTCTAATCAGGGAAAATTGCCTATCTGCCCACTTTGATACCAAATTTAATGCCCACAACCACTTTGGGCCAGGTTGTACTAAACTGAATTTGATGTGGTGCACCCCTCTTAAGGTTATGGCAGTGTGGCATCAATAGCCCAAAGTCATTTAACCCATTAAAAACAAAAAAATCTTATTCAAATCCGTGAAAACTGCCCATCTACCCACTTTGAGGCCAATTTTAATGTCCAGAACCACTTTGGGCCAGGCTGAACGAAATTGAATTTGATGTGGGACATCCCTCTGGGTATTAAGGCAGTGTGGGATCAGTGGCCCAAAGTCATTTAACCCATTAAAAACACCTATTACTTATTCAAATCAGTGAAAACTGCCCGTCTGCCCACTTTGATGCCTATTTTAATACACAGAAACACTTTGGGCCAGGCTGCACTAAACTGAATTTAATGTGGAGCATCCCTCTTAGTGTTATGACAGTATGGGATCAGTGTCCCAAATTCATTTAAACCTTTTAAAACACCAGTTACTTATTCAAAACAGTGAAAACAGATTATCTGCCCACTTTGATGCCTATTTTAATGCCCAAAACCACTTTGGGCCTGGCTGAACCAAATTTCATTTGATATGCGGCATCCCTCTAGGTACGATGATAGGGTGGAATCAATGACCTTAAATCTTTTAACCCTTTTAAAACACCAGTTACTTATTTATATCAGTGAAAACTGCCCTTCTTGCCAGTTTGATGCCAATTTTCAGGCCCAGAATCACTTTGGGCCAGGCTGGACTAAACTGAATTTGATGTGGGGTATCCCTCTTAGTGTGAAGGAAGTGTTGGATCAATGTCCCAAAGTCATTTCACCCTTTAAATCTTAGTTTTACATTTTTTCTTTTTATGCCAGGCTGGTTTCAACTAGTTTCTCCTTGGTCCACATCACTGTAATGACATTTATTAAGCTGATAAGTTTTACTGTTTATTGTCCACTTAAAAAACACAAATATTTTGTGGTGAATAAGAAACTGCCGAATCAGGAACCAACTTCAGCTTCGTATCCGAATGAGAAAAATGAAGAAAGTCACTTTGTTAAATTAACTTTGTCCAGAATTTGATCTTGTATTTTCATTCGTGTAATAACCAACTAACATTTCGGGGGGTATATTAACAGGACTAAAACATGGAGACAAATAATGTGCAGCTCAGCAGCACATACGAAAGAAGCAGGGTTTTTGGACTCCATGCTTAAATGTGTGGTTTTTTTTAACCCCTTAACGACCCTGGGCATATGAGTACGTCCCAGGGCCACTAAGGGGCTTTGCAGGTGGATCGCTCCGATCGCCACTAACACCCGGCAATAACAGCGCCGGTGGGTGGCGCCGCCCACTGGCGCTGTTTAACCCGTCAGACACCGCGGCAAAGATGGCCGCGACATCTGAATGAACGATGATCAGTGCCGTGCACCAAGCGTTAGGGTCTTCAGCGCAACAGAGCTGCGCCGATCCGACCACCTGACACGGCACTAAGGAGCCCTGTGAAGGCTCCAGTCACTTCAGGCCGTAGATAGGAAGTGGGGAAACCGCCATCTTTGTACACCCTAATGCATTGCCTATGCAATGCATTAGGCTGGATTAATAATCGCGCCCCATGGTCAAGCACCTGGGGGGACAAATGTTGTGAAAAAAAAAAGTTGAAAAAAAGTCCGAAAACAAAAAAATTACAAGTTCTCAAGTTTAACAAAAAATCAAAAAAATAAAAAAAAAATGTTACACTTTGGTTCGCCGTGTCCGAAAAAAACCCCCATTGATAAAAATATAACATCTTTATCCCTTTTGCGAACAGTAGAAAAAAAAAAAACTTAAAAAACGCCAAAAATGCATTTTTGGTCATTTTACACACTCACAAAAGGGAATCAAAGTGACAAAAAAAGCGCAGCATTAAAACCTCTAGCGTTTTAAAAAAAAAATTTTTCGCCGCAACAAACCCCCCCTCACTGAAATCCGTAGGTTTTAGGCAAAAAAAGTTAATGGGCACAAAAACTGGACCAGGGCGCAAATTTAAAACATAGAAAATTTTTGAAGTTTTTTACGGTATCAAAACATCACAGAAACCCTACATGTTTGCAATTGCCGCATGCGTAACGACCTGTAGAATATAGATAACACATTATATTTACCGAAGATTGAACGCCATAAAAGCTAAACTACCATGGCAAAAATACATTTTTTTCACCATTTGTCCCACTTTGAATTTTCTGGCGGTTTCCCTGTATATTCTATAGTATAGTGAATAACACCATTAGAGAGAACATCTTGTCCCGCAAAATAAAAGCCCTCATGTGTCTTTTGTAGGTTAAAAATTTTAAAAAAGTTATGGCCTGGGAAGGCAAGGAGGGAAAAACAAACGTGTCAACAACAAACGCTGAGTCCTTAAAGGGGATTTGCCAAGAGACCATTTACGTACCTCCGGTCAGCATGAGAGCAGGATGTAAACAAATCGCGCTGAGTCATGAAGCTGCAGGGGAGAGAGGGTGGGGGCCAGTGAGCAGTGAGGAATCCAAGGGAGCGTCTCACAACTTAAGTGAAATAATAAACAGTACAAGAGTGGATTCTCAATACAGCAAGACACAGCCTCAGACTGCACTGTCAGGAGGACCCTTTAAATCTGTTAAATGCTAATGTAAACAAACCACGGAGGCTGAAAGAGAGAGAGACGCACACAGCCCAGAGCAAAAGCTGCTAAGGGATCCTGTGCCATGTTCACTGAAATAAGAAAACTATAACTTGGATTCTATAAACAAAAGACAACACCTATTCTACACACCCAGCTTGAAAGCTTCTTCATGTTCCTTGTCATCAGATAAAGCAGGGATCAAATCACACTACAACTAGTTTATTCTGTATACAAAAGAAAACATATTGCTACCCGGTGCTTAAAAAACTTCGGCAGCTCAGTCCATCAGATAAGAAGCTCTCTGCGCAAGCCCGTCCAGCTTTTGCAGGGCCGTATCTAATAGACTCTTTGAAGTAACCAAGGGCACGTAAGGAAGGCTGTAGCTCTCTGACTGCAATTTTTGTAATCATAGATTTAGAAAAGTGATTAAAAACCCATTTTGGAGGATCCCACGTCAACATTACATCGTGGCAAAACCCCTTTAAGGGGTTAAATTAGAGATCCGGATTAGAAAGTAATTGCTGCCAAACACACAAAGCCAAAACCCTGCACAGCACTGACCATGGGTAAGTCTTGCTTATATCATCGGCTAGGCTCCTTCCACACATTGCAAATTGGATAAAGTTTTGACACCGCAATACACACCATTAGGATGCAAGTGCCTTCCTGCACAAAAAAACACTGTAAAAAAGCATCAAAACTGCACTGTGTGCAAGCAGCCTTAGGGAATGAGGAAATTTGGCGGTCACAGGCAAACTCCAGCAGGTGGGCACACAATTGCCACATAGGCTGCTTTCTCACCACACAATTTGGGTCTAAGAAACTGCGCTCCCGTTACACTACCTTCATTACCAGCAGCTTGTTTGTCATTTAAATAGTTCGGGAAGGTGTTTAAAGTGCAGAATCAAGGACTGTTGAGTCATTAGCCATTTTATACAAAACACTGACTGTCAAAACCTGACCTTCAAAAACCATGCTGGGAATAAAGGCATTTGAATTGGAGTTCAAACTGCACCAAAAATGCATGGACTCAAAGCCACCTTAGGTTTCCTTTACATATTGGTCTGGGTCAACTAATAGCATCGCATGGCTTTCAATACCATCTGTATGCTGACGATACCCAACTCTACATCTCTGGCCCAGATGTCGCCTCTCTTCTCTCCCGGATCCCTGACTCTTTCGTCCATATCCTCCTACTTCTCCTCACGTCTCCTGAAGCTAAACGTGGAGAAAACTGAATTTATCATCTTCCCACCGTCCCACTCCATCCCTCCACCTGATCTCTCTATCACAGTCAATGGCTACACTCTCTCACCAGCTCTACAAGTCCACTGCCTTGGGATAACCCTTGACTCCAATCTGTCCTTCAAACCGCACATCCAAACCCTTACCTCCACCTGAAAAATATCTCCCGTATCCGTTCATTCCTTAACTTCGAAAGCACAAAAATGTCGTTCGTCCATGCCCTCGTCATCTCACGCCTAGACTATTGCAACTCCTTCTCTGTGGCCTCCCAGCTAGCACCCTCGCTCCCCTCCAATCCACCTTAATTCTGCTGCCCATCTGATTCACCTCTCTCCCCGCTACTCCCCTGCCTCTCCCCTCTGCCAATCCCTTCACTGGCTTCCCATTGCCCAGCGAATCCAGTTCAAGCTAGCAACCTTGACCTACAAGGCTCTCCATGACCGCTCCCCTCCATATCTCTCTGCTCTAATCTCCAGATATTCTCCCGTTACGCAACCTCCGTCCTCACAGGACCTTCTTCTCTGCTTCCCTTATCAGCTCACTACACAACCGTCTCCAAGACTTCTCCCGTGCTTTCACCACACTCTGGAACTCACTGCCCCAACACCTCAGACTCGCCCCCACTCTCACCAGCCTCAAAAGCAACCTGAAAACCCATCTCTTCAGGATTGCCTACAACCAACAATAACCCTGCTGTCCCTACACTATCCACAACCACGTCTGCCCCTCACCTTCTGTCTCTTCCCACCTTCCTTTTAGAGTGTAAGCCCTTGCGGGCAGGGATCTCTCTCCTTCTGTACCAGTTGTTAGTTAGTGATTTGTCACCTTTGTACTTGTTTGACCTATGTTATGTATGAAACCTGAATGTACAGCGCTCTGGAACCAAGGGCGCTCAAAAATAAATAATAATAATAATAATAATAATAATGTGACTGTAACTTTCAAAAACCATTTTCAAGGAGGGTTTACAGGTTGGATTTCTAATACTTCAACTTTTCTATTGCATTGTTTTAGCAAGAACCTAAATGTCTGTTAGAAACCCACTCAAATTACAAAATAATAAAGCTTTCAAAAACACAACCTATAAAGCAGCTAGGGAAAAAACACAGGGCTTGGCAAATGCTTAGTTTGAACCAGAATTTAATACCGCTTTCATCCGTGTAAAATTCTAAGCACATGGCCCCAAAAACATTGGAAAAAAACTAATCAATTAGACCTTAACCCCTTAAGGCCCAGGCCACACAAGTAGTTACAGGGAATATGTCGTCAAAAATGACTTATGTTAAAAACATTTGTAAGAAAAATTTGGTTACTTTTTGATTAAGTTTTCAGAACACTTTCAATAATTTTACATAATTCTGACATCCTGAAGTTTTCACTTTGGCCACTAAGCCTAATAATAGTCTGACACTTCCTGTCCTATAGATAGATTCTCAGTTGTCTACTCATTATTAATACAAGCAGGCTCAAACTAGAATATATAACACAGGATCCACCATCCAAAAATGAGATAGTCACAGCTCTCACTCCCCTCCTCCCTGCAGAGTGATTTCTTCCGAGGTCACAGAGCATGACTAGAAAACTCTAATATAAAAGTCAATGGGACGGAGTCAGTCTTAAGTCTCCTATGTGCATGAAGCTGCTGTAAAGCATCTTTCAAACTGCTGTTAAAGCAGCGCAAACAAGGGCCTAGTGGCCAAAGTGAAAACTGCAATACTTAAGAATTAGTAAAACATATTGAAAGTGATATGACAAATTAAAAAAAATGTTACTAAAAATTTAAAATAAGTGGTTAACATAAATATGTGAGTTAAACAATAAGTCAGTTTAGATGACACATTCCCTTTAATGACTGGAACATTTTTTTACTTTGTCTTCTTGCATTTCAATAGTTGTAACTTCTTTAGTTTCTCATTGACGCAGTTATATGAGGCCTCGTTTTAGTCAAGACAAGTTGTACTTTATGGGGGAATAGTTTAAGTTCACTTACAAATAATTTCAACATTTTCAGACAATTTTTTGGGGTTGGATTTTACTTTAACACCCTTCACATTTCACACTTAACTTATATTCATTCTACAGGTTAGTATAGTTGTGTCAATACCTAATGTTTAGGCTTTTTTGGGTGTAATATATGCACAATTATTTGTTCAAAAACATTTCCGTTTATTTGTAATTTTTTTAGTCTGTTTTAACATTTTTGATTGTTTTAATTTGGTTTGGGAAAAAACCCCATGAAGTGAGAACTGTTTTAGTTTGTGCATTTTTTGGAGGGTTGAAACTTAGTAATGTATTACCATCTTCATATAAGCTAATACATTGTAATCTGTGTCAGTCTAAAACAGGCAGTGATCAGGGCAACACACAGTGTTAGGCACACAGCCCTGGGACTACTCTAGGTCCCCAGGGCTGACTGTACAGCCCTTCCCTGGTCTGTCAGGTCAACGGGTGTCCCGATTGACAGAGCCGGGAAATCCTTTGATTGCGCTGCAGTGACAATCCAAGAATACAAGCATCAGCAAGTGGAGCTACCCCAGTGCTGCCAGGAGCTACACTGGGATCAGCCCTGTGTAGTACAGCCCCAATTTGAGTGGTGCTGTAGCACCCAAATCCACAAACTACAATATCTCGAGCGACCTCAAACGACCTTGGTGCAGACAAACCACCTGAAATGCCTGACGTCAAGACGGTCGGTAAGGAGTTAAATACATTTTTGGGTGAGCCAGTTGGTGCTCATTACATTAGATTTAGTTAGAGGTACATTAGTTTGTCAATGCATTTTTAGAAAATATGGAAACTGTTCGCAATGGGAAGGGGTTCACCTCGCACCTGAGGTTGATTACCACAAGCGCTCATACTTTCCTCAGGCGCAGGTCAATATGATGACTTTCAGCCTGTGAATTCTCAGGGCACCTGCAAACAATGCTGAATGGTGACTTGAGGACGCTTGTCAGTTACTAGTTCCACACTAATACTGCCCCCTTCAGGTCACTTGCAAGAACCAAATATCATTCAAAGTACCTTGACATAAGTTCAATCCCACACCTCCATGGACCCCTTGGAATACCCCAAACCATACACACAACTTCCACAACTCCATTATTTACTCCAGTGCACTCCCCCTTTGCTTCCCTCACACCTACCTTGTTCCCTTCTGTCTCGCACTCTTTCAGGTAGATTGGCCCATGTAGTCCTTTTTTGGTAGGGATTCCGTATCTCCAATTTGGAACACCTAAGTGAAATTCAGAGCCAATGAACATTAATAATACATTTCATGATTTGGCCACATATTTGTAAACTTTAACACAAAGCAAAATATCATCTCAGGCCTAAGGCTCTGTCTCCACTTCACAGAAAAACATCATAATGTAAAAGTGCCTGTTCCTGAAGTGGCTGCTTGTAATGCACTTAAATCATGCAATGTGACACCAACCCCGGGAAGCTGCAACACTGAGCACCTGATTGAGGTGCAATTTGATTGACAATCCAAATGCATTCACATTGGGGTCGCACATTGCAGATTTAATGTGGTTGGACAACACTACAAAAATGCTACAGATGACTGTGGTCTTCCACTGTTCACTCACCCCCCAACAAAAAGGCTGCAGGTTCATTGCCCACACCAACAATGCAACGATCCTATCCCTGAGACAGGTCTAGTGACCGGCTGAGTGTTAGGGTGCATTCACAGGACTAGTGCCAAATACCAGTCGGTTATGCAACAGGTATTTGCACTATTTGGCGGCCATCCCCACGGCTGCAGGAGGATAGCTTTTCGCCGCAATGAGCTCATTGTGCTCATTTTCGGCCGGTTTTTCAGGCGTCTGCAAAACCACAAACCGCCTGAAAAACGTCCAAAAACCTGTGCAGCGGGAACATGCCCTTACTGTGGCTCCCTATGTGGATGCTCTCCGCTCCTTGTGTCCTCCTGGCTGCTGGGAAACGAGTCTCCAGGCTCCTGGGCATTTGATATTGTGTTCCCCCAATGCTGACCGTTAACGTTACTTTTTCGTTTTATTCCCTCCAATCCTCTATTCACACGATTTGAAATCGTTCGGCAACAGAACGCCTGACCGGGAACAGCAGAACTCCTATCCCTTAACAGCTAGAAACCCACATTTTGTGATTAGTGATTGGTGAATGATTATTTGGGAAAGTAAAGACTAAATTATTCAAACTGGAGTATTTTTACTTTGTTCCACCAACTTTCTACAGGAGGCAAGTTCTGGCTAATGAAATACACCTTTTAAAAGCAGGGTTTTTAGAATTTCGCCTGATTCCTTGAATTACTAAGTCCACTGGATGAAAACACCTTTTGACTACATTTATGCTTCACTACAATGTGTGGACTAAGCCGAACAGCCAAGATGAGCAAAACTGAAGTCTGCTAAAAGGACAACCATAGTCAATGTCATGTAAGACTCCATTGACATCACATTGCTGATGTTTAATGTATCCTGATTGGGTAAAAAAAAGTTTGCGTTGATGCATTAATGTACACATGACATGTATGGTCTGTACAGGACCAAAATGTGATGGGAATGGGGCCAGATGGCTTCTTTTCCCAGAATAGACCATGATTAAATGGTTACTCTTCAATTATAATACTTTTCCTTCCTCTGGATCAACACTTAAGATAATAGGCCGAACTATAGTCATTTTTTGCCTTTACAAACTATGTAACACCACAGAAATCACATTTTAAAGCCTGGCATCAAATAATCTAAAGACGCCAGTCAGGAATTAAAACCTCCACCCAAACAGCTTCCTGCGACAGCAGAAGCCTGGTTTCAGTCGAATTGGTACAATAATGTAGACCGTGCTAGTTAAGGGTGACACTCGCACGTAATTCTGCTGCTGCTGATGTAACTTCTCTGGTTTCTTTTCTTCTAGGCCCAGTCATAGTTAGCTGGGATCCTGTGCAAACAATACCAAATGGTAAGGTCTATATAGTAAGTTCTTCACACATGAATAATTTCCCCTTGAAACTCCGCACGATAAAAATTAACTCTTTTAAAGCACCCTCCTACCACAAACATCCAGGCCATGGACCTTCAGTTCACTGCTCCCCATGGCCTCCCTATAGTTCTCACTGCCACTCATGCCCCCTCCTGGTAACTTGAAACTCAGCTCCTGGCAGAAGCTGGAGATCCTACACCAGGCTGGGGCATGTATGGCAAACCTTTACCCGTCATTGTGACTGCTGTCTTAGGTCTCAGCCCAATTCGAACCATATAGCACCTGTTAAAGCCTATTTACACTACTCACTCATCCGTCCCACGAACCATAGATGTCACTTTAGGGGGATATGTGGGGGACAGTCCCCCCACTTTTTAGCCACTTCAATGAAAAAAACATATGAAAGCAGGAGAATACGGTAAATGGGCAGAGCATGGCACAGAGTAAGAAGTTAACCCTTTGCCTCCTATCATTCTGTGCATCTTGGGGAAGACAGAGTAGGTAGCAGTCTCAAGTATCACTACAGAGTGAGAGCAACACTGATGGGTAGAGCAGGAGTCAGCAGGGGCTGCTTCACCAATCAGAACACTGCTCACAGTCCAGCACACTCTGTATCTGGGCCTGTGTAGGTATCTTTTCCTCCCCTTGTATACCACTTCTCCAATACTCAGCCCTCATCAGAGAACAAAAGAAACTCTTGCCGAATGCCAACTACACCAGACTACAGGAGACAACTGTAGACAAAATTGCGGATCCCGCCGCACGTGGAATCAAAGACGCTACAGGTTTGGTAAAGGAAAACTGTTTATTGTCTAAAAAAGCAAAGGGTTTATCCTTTACTTGATTAAAACAAACTTAAAAGCCTAACACGTTTCACACCTTCTTTCACAGGCGCTTCATCAGAGGCAGTATGTACAGATACTGCCTCTAATGAAGCGCCTGTGAAAGAAGGTGCAAAACGTGTTAGCTTTTACATTTGTTTTAATCAAGCGAAGGATAAACCCTTTGCTTTTTTAGACAAACAGTTTACCTTCGCCAAAACCTCTGGCGTCCTTGATTCCACGTGCGCCAGGATACGGCATTTTGTCTAGTTATACCCGATTTAGAGGAATTTCGCCACTGAAGGGACAGCGGCTGCCGTATTAAAGGGCTACGGTGCGAAAAAGCCTGGTAGGTGCCTATGACCGTTGTGCCTCTATAATATATGAACAACCCAACTCGGCGAGTTAATTTTCTACTCCCACCCTTTATATTGTTTTAACATAATTCTAAAGTGTGCGCCCCCTTGTCTCCTTTTTTCTTTCCTTCACACTACAGGAGACAGGTAAGGAAGGGACAAGGGTTCAATGTGTTGTGTGTGCATGCGAGTACAGTCATGGCCAAAAGTTTTGAGAATGACACAAATATTATATTTTCACATGATCTGTTGCCCTCTGGTTTTTATGTGTTTGTCAGATGTTTTTATCACATACAGAAATACAAGTGCAATCATATTATGATTAACAAAAGCTTTTATTGACAGTTAGAATGAGTTAATGCAGCAAGTCAATATTTGCAGTGTTGACCCTTCTTCTTCAGGACCTCTGCAATTCTCCCTGGCATGCTCTCAATCAACTTCTGGAGCAAATCCTGACTGATAGCAATCCATTCTTGCACAATCAATGCTTGCATTTTGTCACAATTTGTTGACTTTTGTTTGTCCACCCGTCTCTTGATGATTGACCACAAGTTCTCAATGGGATTAAGATCTGGGGAGTTTCCAGGCCATGGACCCAAAATCTCTATGTTTTGTTCCCTGAGCCATTTAGTTATCACCTTTGCTTTATGGCAAGGTGCTCTATCATGCTGGAAAAGGCATTGTTGATCACCAAACAAACTGCTCTTGGACGGTTGGGAGAAGTTGCTCTTGGAGGACATTCTGGTACCATTCTTTATTCATGGATGTGTTTTTAGGCAAGACTGTTAGAGAGCCGATTCCCTTCTCTGAGAAGCAACCCCACACATGAATGGTTTCTAGATGCTTTGCAGTTGGCATGAGACAAGACTGGTGGTATCGCTCACCTTGTCTTCTCCGAACAAGCTGTTTTCCAGATGTTCCAAACATTTGGAAAGGGGATTCATCAGAGAAAATGACTTTACCCCAGTCCTCAGCAGTCCACTCCCTGTACCTTTGGCAGAATATCAGTCTGTCCCTGATGTTTTTTCTGGAGAGAAGTGGCTTCTTTGCTGCCCTCCTTGACACCAGGCCTTGCTCCATGAGTCTCCGCCTCACAGTGCGTGCAGATGCACTCACACCTGCCTGCTGCCATTCCTGAGCAAGCTCTGCACTGCTGGGAGCCCGATTCCGAAGCTGATACACTTTTAAGAGATGGTCCTGGCGCTTGCTGGTCTTGGGCGCCCTGGAGCCTTTTTGGCAACAATGGAACCTCTCTCCTTGAATTCCTTGATGATGCGATAGATTGTTGACTGAGGTGCAATCTTTCTAGCTGCGATACTCTTCCCTGTTAGGCCAGTTTTGTGCAGTGCAATGATGACTGCACGGGTTTCTTTAGAGATAACCATGGTTAACAGAAGAGAAACAATGATGCCAAGCACCAGCCTCCTTTTAGTGTCCAGTGGTGTGATTCTTACTTAATCATGACAGATTGATCTCCAGCCCTATCCTCATCAACACCCACACCTGTGTTAATGGAGCAATCACTGAAACGATGTTAGCTGGTCCTTTTAAGGCAGGCCTGCAATGAAGTTGAAATGTGTTTTGGGGGAAAAAGTTCATTTTCTAGGCAACTATTGACTTTGCAATTAATTGCTGTTAAGCTGATCACTCTTTATAATATTCTGGAGTATATGCAAATTGCCATTATAAAACCTGATGCAGTAGACTTTGTAAAAATTAACATTTGTATCATTCTCAAAACTTTTGGCCATGACTGTAGAGTATGTACTGTATATGAGATGTGTATATACTGTATGTACAGCCATGTGTTCTAAACTCCTGGAACATGGCTATCTTCAACTGTCCTCTCATCGCTCCACCAACTCTCTTCTTGACCCGCTGCAAACAACCTTCCCACCCCACCACTCTACCGAAACCGCCCTAACCAAAGTCTCCAATGACCGAGTAACTGACAAAGCCTCACACCACTACTCTGTGCTTCTCCTCTAAGACTTCTCCTATGCCTTTAACACTGTCGACCGTTCCCTCCTGCTACAAATATTCTCATCCCTCGGCATCACAGATTTGGCCCTTTCCTGGATCTCCTCGTACCTCACCGATAGAACTTTCAGTGTCTCTAACTCTTGCACCACCTCTGCCTCTCACCCTCTCTCTTAGTGTCCCTCAGGGGTCGGTCCAGGGTCCATTACTTTTCTCTATCTACACTCTTGGTCTGGGTCAACTCATAGCATCACATGGCTTTCAATACGACCTGTATGCTGACAACACACAATTTTAGATCTCCGGCCAAGATATTCATTCTCTACTGTCTCGTATCCCAGACTGTCTATTGTCCAGATCCTCCTCCTTCTCCTCCCGTCGCCAAAAACTTCATGTAGAAAAAACTGACATAATCATCTTGCCACCATCCTACTTCATTCCTCCACCTGGTCTCTCTAGAACAATCAATGGCTCTACACTCTCACCGGTCCCGCAAGTTCACTGCCTTGGGATAAGCCTTGACTCCGCTTTGTCCTTCAAATCACACATCCAAACCCTTACCTCTATCTGCCGTCTCCACTGGAAAAATTCTCCCTGATCCACTCTTTCCTTAACCCGGATACTACCACAATGCTTGTCCATGCCCTTGTCATCTCCCACCTAGACTACTGTAACATCCTTCTCTGTGGCCTCCCAGCTAGCACCCTCGCTCCCCTTCAATCCATCCTTAACTCTGCTGCCCGTCTTATTCACCTCTCTCCGAGCTACTTCTCTGCCTCTCCCCTCTGCCAATCCCTTCACTGGCTGCCCATTGCCCAGCAAATTAAGTTCAAGTTACTAATCATGACCTACAAGGTTCTCCATAGCCCCTCTCCTCCATACCTGCCTCTCCCCTCTGCCAATCCCTTCACTGGCTGCCCATTGTCCAGCAAATTAAGTTCAAGTTACTAATCATGACCTACAAGGTTCTCCATAGCCCCTCTCCTCCATACATTTCTACCTTAATCTCCACATACCTCCCCTCACGCAATCTCCAATCCTCACAGGACCTTCTTCTCTGCTCTCTTCTTGTCAGCTCCTCTCACAACTGTCTCCAAGACTTCTCCCGTGCTTCCCCCACACTCTAGAACTCACTGCCCCAACACATCAGACTCTCTGCCACTTTTACCCTTTCACCACTCCCTTCCATCTCTTCAGAATTGCCTATAACCTATAATTACCCGCTGTCACTACACCCTCCACAAACATGTCTGTCTTTCACCTTCTGTCTCCTTCCCCCTTCCTTGTAGATTGTAAGCCTTTGCTGTCCTCTCTCCCTCTGTCTAGCCATGTCATTTCTTCCATGCACTTATGTGCCGGGGAACATGAAAGTGAATAGGGCCAGTTCTGCAGCATTTTACAGACTGTCCAGTGTATCCTTCTAAAACACCTGGCATATAGCAGAGCACACAGTACGTCCCACTATACGCCATGTGAACATACCTTAAGGGTACATTCATGCAGAAAATATGAATGCTGATTCTGGGACATTCAGTGATGGATCTGCCTCAGAACCAGCGGACAATCCGGCCAAAAACTGATATACATTATACCCTATGTCAAATCAGTGTTTAGATAACACTGATTTTACTTGAATATTTTCAACGCCTACACAGCATTCAAAGTGTTTTAGGCACTAACAGCACTAATGGATAGGAGGGAAAAATCGGTCCCAGCCAGTCTGGGTCGTATACTCGTCAAGATTCTGCCTTTGCAAGTGCAAAATTTCCAAGAAGCAAACAAAACTATCGGAGCCAAAAAAACCATCACATTAACTCACCCTAAATGTGTGCTGTGTCTGTGTTCAATATATAGACCTATACACACACAATTTCCAGGGTACATGGTCTAATGTAGTCTCTGGGGTACAGTGTCATGTAATAACCTCTGAAGTATGGTGTAATATAATCTGTTGTACAATATGTAATGTAATCTCATGTATGTTGTAATGTAATCTCTGGGGTACTGTGAGTTATGTAATTCATTTCTAGGTTCAGTGTGTAATATAATGCATTTTTGGAATATAATGAATATCTTGAGTACAATGTACAGTTAATAATGTAATTTCTATGTTTACCAAGTATAATATAATTAATTTCGGAGGTGCAGTAAGTGATTTCATTTCTGGTATATGGTATGCAATAAAATACATTTTGGGGTACAGTATGTGACATAAGTGATTGCTAGAGGTACAGTAAGATTTGGTTCTTTAATTTTCCTCATTCTGTTTGTATAACAAATATTATGGAGTAGTGACAGGAGGATGTGGAGAATGAAGTCAAGTTTGCAGCATTGCACAACATTTTATCTTTTCATGTAGAGGGGGACATATTATAGGTGGGCAGGTTCACTTTAATTTCCAAGTCTGCTTTTTAGTCCCAGTCCAGCTCTACACTTCAGTGATCAGAAAGCCACTCATAACCTTACGGATTGCACCAAAAGTATTTGCCATAATGACTCCGTCCGGACCTGCTGGGGGAGCTCACAGCGCTCCCTCAAGCCTCAGAGCTGGTTTAGAGGGGGCTTCTTCACTGCAGGGAGAGGATGGGAAAGAATGGAAGGGAGGGGCTGTTAAAGGGAAGGTGAGTGAAGGAGTGAGGGATAGGAAGATAGGTATGAAACGGAAAATTGGTCGTCGTGCCCCCCCCCCCCCCCCCACATTTTGAACCAAAGTTACACCCCTGCCACTAACCCACATTCCAGTGATTGTCACAACAAGAACGGACCAATTTCTTAACTGACCTACAATTTAACAGCCTGGGGGGACTTGGATGGATTGATCACATGTAATGTTTCTTTCTGCAGGTTAGAGCACATTGAGGGTCGCTGATAATGTTTCGAGCTTTGATAACTAATTAATATGTGACCTGTTCCCTCAGTTATTGCTTTGCTTCTATCATTTGGGTTGTAATAATCAGCTGCTTGTTTTTCAGAGGCAGCTCTACCATAATCTGTTATTCAAGTAGCTGTCAATTGACTAGGTTGCGTTCTCACAGATGGAGTAAAGACTTGCTCGAGAGTAATGGGTGAAACCTTGTCTCTTCCATCTGTTCCCTCTACTCGAGTCTACAGGAAGCTTGGAAGCACAAAAATTCTGATTCCAAGGTCCCAAGCCTAAACTAAACACATCCTGGTAACACTTCCATTTCTATCCTAATAGATTCAGTCCATCAGAATGACTTCCAGCCATGACTATGAACCTGCAAAACGGTCCAAAGGTTGAATCTAATGAGGTAAGTGCTCAACCAAAAAGTCATGCTTCCCCCTTCAGGTGTGGTTGCAGGCGGTGGAGGCATTTATGTAGCTGGAACACATGAGGTATCGCCAGTTTAGACCCTGCTAAACAGCCCAGTTGAGCAACACTCCGGTCCACTATATGGGCAGCCATGGTCAGTGTTGGGCGATTTAAGGCCCCATTCACAAGTTTTGGCTCTCAAACTATGTATCTGTTAAAAAATGTACAAAATGTTAACTTTGCAGAATTTATGACAAACAATAAGGTTTTGTGATTTTAAACAAACCCAACACAAATTTTATCTTTTGTAAAATATATATTTGGAGCACAAAGATGGTGTGAATAGGACTTTGGGGGCTTTTAATCTGCCCGTTACAGATAATGCTTTGCAATAACCCTGCAATCCTGATTTACACTTTCATTGAAAGCCACATCTCTCTATCAGGTGGAAAACAAAATATTTATAATCTAATTAAAGGATCTCTTCCTTTTAGATGGACAAGTCGAACTATCCAAGCTTTCAAGGAACTTGATCCAACTTGCTGATCTCTAAGCAGAAGCTGAATGGAAATTTAACATCTTTAGATCATAAATTGAACACAAACTACACGGTTGGTTTATGGAGACCGGTCTGTAGCGAGACTACCCTACACCATGCTGTTGGACTGCATTGACATGTCCCTGGCTAGTTTACAACAATGTGACTGATAAAGGTTTGATCAATATAGTCCATCAAATATAGTGATAAAGATTTGGACTCACAGGTGATGTTGCCTCTCTGATGGCATTTCTTCTAGGTAAAGGCCGCCATGATGAACCTTCACCCTGTGACTCGCTAGTGCACCTGCCAACAACGCTAATTGGTGAGTGTGTAGTAGGGTCTCAAGGTAAGGGCTTCACAAAGTAATAGCGCCTTCTACAGGCTCCTCACAGAAATAGCTCCTTCTATAGCCCTCCCGCACCTCTAACCTTATCCCTCCTGGGTACCTTCAGTGCACGCCTTCCCATTTGCTTTTCATTTTCTGGAAAACTATTCTTTATGCCTCCTCTTTGTAACTCATTACCTGCATCTGCTCACAGATCTGATAGCACCTGCCTGTTACATGTATGAACCTTTGGAAGGGTAACCAAGTTCTACCGGGAGGATTTAAATATATGTATCACCTCCTGACCTAAGTCCTTTAACGACTGAAAGACCGCCCACCGTCAGTTGACGTCAGGCATTTCAGGTCGTTCGTCTGCAGTGATGTCTTTTGCCGTCGCTACACACAGTTTGCTGCTACAGACGCACCAGCAGCACTGAGATTGGGCCTGCACTACACAGCCCTGATTCCGGCGCAGCTCCTGCAAGCACCAATGAGCGGGGGAAACCTCCGCTCCCCAGTGCTTTAACCCTTTGATTGCGGCGGATCATCCCCGCAGCAAAAACTAAGAGTTTCCCTGCTCTGTCTGGTGATCGGGGAACAGCTACACAGTCAGACCTGGGGACCTAGAGTAACCCCAGGACTGTTTGTGCAAGAAGCCAGTGAGGAAGACACTGTGAACTGTCTTGATCACACAGATTAGAATGTATTAGCGTACATAAATATGCTAATACTTTTTTCCCAGTTTTTACAACACTTAGAAATGTAACAGTTCTCCCTTCATGGGATTTAAAAATACACAAAATGTTAACAAATAATCACTATAAATAACACACAAAAAATTGTAACAAAAAAGGCATACATTACACACAGAAAAACCACACATTAGCTAACCACTCAACCATAAGAACCGGTCACATTAAGTCATCAAGTTAATAACTGTGAAATGTGAACGGGGTAAAAAAAGTCACATCACCAACAAAAAAGGGACACATTTCTTTTAGTATTTATAAGTGAACTTAAACTAGTCCCCCATAAAGTACAACTTGTCTCAAATAAAACTAGGCCTCAGACAACTGCGTCATTTCGGAAAAATAAACAAAAACTAACAACTACTGAAACACAAGGAGGCAAAAACTACTAAAATGTTGGGCTCATTAAGCACTTTTCTACCGTTCAGCTTAAGGGGTTAATAGATGTAGCAACCTTCAGCTTGACTTAGAGCCAGAGGCATAACTTCAAGCTCTTGGGCCCTAGTGCAAAAAGTGAAAGGGGGCCCCCAGTTACCATGCGCCATTTACAATACTGGTGTCTCCTTATGTGGCAGGAGGGCTTTTGGGCCCCCCTCAAACTGGAGGGCCCCCTCAAACTGGAGGGCCCCCTCAAACTGGAGGGCCCCCTCAAACTGGAGGGCCCGGTAGCGGCTGCTACCTCTGCACCCCCTGTAGCTACGCGCCGGCTTAGAACTATGGAATCTGTGCACGATTAACTGTCACAGAGTCTGATATTACAGACTGTTTAAACTGACTTCACCAAAAGCTTGGCAAGGCCAATATTATGGGGGGTTATCAATGAAGTTGAATTTTACTACATTTGCAATGTACAGAATGACAAAGCAGACTATCAATGCTTCGTTCCCACCATTGCTATGAGCTCAAGGTTTGAGAGATGCTGCTTCTCTGATCTAGAGCACCAACACTTTGCCTTATGGTTAAAGCTGCTCTGTTCCTTTGATTCATTAAGAGACTTCACTGGAAACTTGATCACTTTTTCTTTACTGGGAAAAGTTTACTAATTGGTTTCTCTCTGTTCAGAATAGGTCAGGATTTGCCAAATCTGACAGTGGTCCCTGGCAAACACAAGGAACATAACCAGAAGGAGCCCTTTGATGTGAAATTACAACAGGTCCATGAAGTGGACTACAAGAAGATCGGAGAGACCACCTTAAATCCAACACCTGCAACGGCCTCCTCTGGATCCACAACATCCGGGCTTGTTACTTCAACAGTTTTGAGTGGGTTTGGTACTCTCTGCAAACAGGAAACAGCCTCAATTTTCAGCTGTGTTCCTTATCTGAAGAAACCTGTTGCCTCAGTGTCAATGAGATGTTAAAACCCCTTCTCTTTGCCGGAGATTTTAACCATGACCCTGTGAGGCCACCTTCTGCCACATGTATACGCTGAACCTATCACAATGTTATAGGACATACACTCGCCTTTTTACATATCTTCTGCTGCTGGGTTTTGGATGTCGGGTTATACTTCCTCCTGTAAAATACTATGTTTTGTGTTAATAAATATATTGGTCAAATGAGATCTGTTTTGGGATTGACACATTTTCTACACTACAGACCATAATAACTACATGTTCTGGTCTTTTTGGATTTAAATATTGGGTAAATTTACAAATGCTTAATTTAAAAAATACAAGAAAGAATAGCATTTACTATAATTTGGTCATATGTACGATTTAACATTCATGTAAATAGTTTCTACTAAAAACCTATTGGTAACAATGTCACAAAGGGACACATGTATGTAAACTGGCTAAATCTAAAATTCACTTTAGTGCCCATAGCATCTAATCATAACACCCCTTTCATTACATATAGTGCTCTGGAAAAATGAGAGCCACTATGATTAGCTGCTATGGGCTCTGATTGCTTGCTATGGTCAACAAGGTGAATTTTAGACCTAGACAGTTTGCACACATGTGGACCAAAATATTTGACACTAGGGTTGAGCACCATCACATTCACATTGAGAATCAAAACTTCATTGGGTAACATTTTTGGGATGTTTTAATGGTGACCTATATTTGCATTCCTATGTTACTTTTGTTCCCTTGGTTTATTTGCTGAGGGTTCTAGATCACTTGGTTTTACAAGTGATGCTAGTGGTGGGTTATAAATAGAAGGTACATGTTTTGGATTTTACACAATCTCCCAACATTGGAAAAGGACGGTTCAGAAAGTTTATCGCATCAGTAATCCAAATACAATTCCAGTTTTTGTCTTACATACATTTCATAATGTAAGTCATCAAAATCAACTGTAATGTGCACTTGCTGAATTGTCCTCTTCTGTGGTTTGGAGGCTGGGATTGTATTTTAAAGTGTGGGCAGGAATCTGTTATTCCCTTTATTTCCACAACTGAAAATTTCTAGACTATCGTGCACCGTCACCAAGTTTTTACTTGTTTCTGGTGGGTTAATAAATTCCATTGTATGTTTGTTTGGTGTTTTTATCTGAACGATGAAACTAATACCTTAATTTCAGCAGCCTCAGTCAGATTATTCTCACTTTGGAAAGAATACTTAATTATGCTTGAGGTGTAGGAAGATGCAAAGGATATTACTCTGCAGATTCCTCTGGTTGTATTGGGACAGCATTAATTACAAAGCTATAACCATACAGTGGTTCATGTACTAATACAGGAACACTAACCCAAATGTTTATATATTAAATAGAGCTTTAAAAAGGACTTTAAACAAAGCTTAATTATTACTCCAAAACTAAGAGAAACTAAATACAAACTATCAGGAACAGTACCAAAGAAATGTGGGAACTGTGATAAGATTGTCTCCGCTGCACAAAAAAGGCCATTGTTTCTGCGTTTTTGATTATAACAAAAAATTGACCATAGACTCTATAGTAAGAACGCCCCTTTCCC
>JAODAL010044156.1:0-33149 GCA_025379985.1 Phyllomedusa bahiana
GGATTTTATCAACTTCATGACTGATCTCATTATGTTTTTTTAAATTTTTTGTCTTTTGAAATGAGCAAAGTATGGCAGTATCGGTGGATTTTGCTACTAGACAAAATGTACTTCTTTTTCATGATGCAGATTTGCTTGATAATGTGCTCTCTCAGAAGTTACTCAATATTGCTTTGGTCATAACTCGTCTATATTGTTTGATTGTACCAGTCTGTTTACTGCAGCAATAAAGCTTCTTTGAATGACAAAAAATGGAATATGGAAGCTATAAAAAACTAATAGGAATGCAAAAGTGGTACCAATAACAACTTCAGTTCACCTTGCAAAAAGAAGCTCTTACACAGCTCTGTATATGGAAAAATAATGTATAAATATTGTTTTACACAGTAAAAACACTTTTTTTAAAAGCACTTGAACATAATAAAAACTATATAAATTGGGTATCACCGTAATTGTATCAACCCACAGAGGAAAACTAATTTGTCATTTATACTGCCCAGTGACCACTGTAAAAAAAAATTAAAAACACTACCAGAATTGTTGCATTTTGTTCAAAACGCCTCACAAAAACCTTGATAAAAAGCGATCAAAGCATCACATGAACCCCGTAATGTTACCAATAAAACGGCAACTCATCCCACAAAAAACAAGCCTTTAATCAGCTCCATATACAGAAAAATAAAAAATGTATGGCTATCAGACTATGACGTCATAAAAACAAATTTTTTTACAAATGTATTTCTATTGTGTAAAAGTAATAAAACATTAAAACTGTATAAAATTTACATCATTGCAATTGTAAAGACCTGTATAGTAACTTTATCCTGTCATTGATACCGCACAGCAAATGCTGCAAAAATTAAGATCAAAACATTGATGAGTAGTGTTGACTCCAAAATGGTGTACCTTCTGGAAGGTTTCATATGGTCTGATACTTTTAGAGCTTTGTAAATGAGATATTGTACACACTAAAATCTGCATTCCAAAAGCCAGATAGCGCTACCTCCATTGTCAGCCCTGCCATGTGTGCAAACTGCTGTTTGCACCCACATTTAGGGTATTGCCAAGCTTGAAAGAAATTGCATAACACATTTTTGGGTACTTTTTTCCAGGATTCGTTGGAAAAATGAAACATTTTCAGCTAAAATTGCAGATTGTTGGAAAAAAAAATTTCACAGCCTAACGGTAAAAATTTTCTTGAAAGACCTGCGGGGTCGATATATACACTATGCCCCTGGATATATTCCTTAAAGGGTGTAGTTTCCAATAAGGGGGTCCTTTTAGGGGTGTTTATTAAGTTTTAGCACCTTAGGATGCTCAAACCTGTAATGGTATCGAAACAGAATTGTAATGTAAATGAGGGCTCCGAAGTCCAGTAGGTATCCTCCTATTCTGAGGCTTGTGCTTGAACCAAATAGCACACTAGGGCCATATATAGGATATCCCTTAAAACTGTAGAATTGGAGGAACCAATTTTGAGTTGCATTTCCCTGGTCACATCTATTGTGTTTCAGTGAATAATGGATTGGAAATCTAAAAGAAAAGGGAAATTTTGAAAGTTTACCTCCATTTTTCTTTAATTACTGTGAAACACCTAAAAGGTTAATAAACTTCCTAAATGCTGGTTTGAATACTTTAAGGGATGTAGTTTCTTAGATGGAGTCATTTATGTAGGTATCTAGTACACAGTCCCCTCAAAGCCACGTCAGAACTGGAATGGTCCCTAATAGTGTTGAGCGATTACGTTGGCTATCGACATCGGGCGATAGTCGATAGTCGGCCACCATCGATAAGGTTTTTCTTAGTGAAACAGTCGATTTATGAGCGTATGGGCCATTAAAGTCTATGGGAGAGCAACAACACCTTCATTTTTACACCCCAAAAAGGGCGGAGAAGTGGAATTAACAGCCACAACAGAAAAGGATACCTGCTACATCTTAGGCACAACAATTGGCAAAAAAAAAAGCCACAGAAAAAAAGTCAAACCCCTTTTCACTACCCCGTCTTTTACCACAGCATACCCTTAACCTGCATCACCCAAAAAATTTAAAAATGCCGAAGGTTATTTTTTGACCACATTTTTTGAACGGGACATGAATATCCCTTCCTGGAACGCAGTGACCCCCCAAACCCTCATCCCCCCAATTTAAAAGTGCTGGAAAAAAGCAGTCTTTCAACCATATTTTAGTTTCACTGGATTTTGACACCCCGTCCTGGGCCACGCATGAGCCCCAAACCCAGACCCCGAAAAAAAAATGTCCGGGAAAAAAGGGAAGTTTTTAAAAACCCCCATTTTAGTTTCAGGGAAACATTGCTACCCCTGCCTGGGCCACAGCATGAGCCCCAAACCTCATGCCCCCAGATTAAAAAGTCCCGGAAAAAGGGAGTCTTTCAACCACCTTTTTAGTTTCACTGGGACATGACTATCCCTGTCCGGGCCACACATGACCCCAAACCTGCATCCCCCCCAGATTAAAAAAGTCCCGGGGAAAAAGGGTCTTTAACCACCTTTTTAGTTTCACGGGAAACATTGACATACTTCCTGTACCGCGGAATCCCTTAAACCTGTCTGCCCCACAGATTAAAAATGCCGGAAATAGGATTTTCAACCACCTTTTATTTACGGACATTGACTATCCTTTCCTGTGCCAACATCCCCCGGGGCCGGAGTACAGGGGTGCGGTGAGAGCCCAGGCTGGGGTTCCTCATCATTAACAGCGGGTTAAAAGCCCTGATGCGCGACGAAAATTCGTGCTGAAGCAGGTGCGGAACGGAAGTGTGAGAACTCCAGCCCCCCATACACAGTCAATACCGGTAGCGCTTGCCCCCGATGAGGGGGGCCCAATTGAGCTTCATTTGGAAATACTGGTGGTTACCTCCTGTTCCACCCGGGTGCCCTTTTTCTTGCATTTTTTTTCTCTTTTTACTCAACGTGCTGGAAAAATTTTGTTCGTACTTTGTTCTCTGCCCGTGCCCATACCCCAGTCCTCTGAATAACCTACATCTGGTAAATTTTCCCCCTGTACCTCCCTTGTAAATTCAGAGGAATTTTTTTACGCTTTTTTGTACATGCAAGTTTTTGTAGTTAATTCTAAAAAAACCTTTTTAAAAATGGAGGAAATCCCACCATGTCTTTGTTTCCTTTTTTTAAATTGTATTAAATGGGTTGTCCAAATACAGGGATTGATGCTATTTTAAAATTTTTTGAAAAAAACAAGTCTTTTTTATATGTGCCCATTTCAGTGTCCTACCAAACCTTTCGACAGCCCACACCCTTGAGCCACCTTTTTACAATTGTGAAGAACAAATGTCTTTTAAAGAAACAACATTTTTTTTAAATAGGACCTGTAGATTGCTGCATTTCAAAGCGCTGCCCCAAAAAATTATAAAAATGACTTCCAGCCACTTTAAAAATTGTGAGGGAAAAATGCCACTTAAACCCAATTTCTGTTAAAAAGGGACCATGTTTTTGCTGTATTCACGCTCTCCCCCCCCAAAAATTAAAATATATTTCAGCCACTATTAAAAATTGTGAGGGGAAATGCCATTTAAAAGCCACATTTTGTTCCAAAGGACCATGTTTATTGCTGTTCTCACACTCATGCCCCCAAAAAATTAAAAAAGTTCTCGCCACTTTTAAAAAATTTGTGGGGGAGAAATCCCATTAAAAGCCACATTTCTGTTCCAAAAGCATAATTAAGCTGTATCTCACAGCAACATGCCCTCAAAACCATTGACAAGCAAAACTTCTAAGATAATGATAAAGGGAATACGGTGTTGTCATAAAATTTTGGGTGTCTTTGCGTCCCCTCCAGAAAAACCAGCAAATAAACTTTTGGGGAAAAGAGAATAAAAATTCGTAAAAATGATCTTTTAAAAAAAAATTTTCAAGAGGACCATTTCGTTTGAAAGGAATTGAAGTAGCCCGGCAACTAATCGGTGCCCTCGGCAATTGGGGCCACAACATAACGGACCCTGCCTGATTCATCTTGATGAAATCAAACATCCACATTTCTGTGGAAACCCGGAGCGTTTTTTCTGTAATGACTCCCCCAGCTGTCTGAAGGTCCGCTCAGATAGAGCGGCGCGGGGCAGGACAACACCTCATGGCTTGACGAGCCACCCGGGCCCCATTCGCCATTTTTGGATACCCAAATTTTTTTGGGTCCGAACCAAAAAAAACATCGTGTTGAGACGCGACATCGTGCACCATGATCTTAAGCTGATCTCGTTGTTTGGATGTGTGCCCTTCATTGCAGCTTTGGGTGAGGTGGTAAACAAAGATTTGCCCAAAGGTCCCCCATTAGGGCTTCGCCATCTTGCCTGTGTCCCCGCACCCTACTTGGCACCTCTGCTGCACGTCCTGATGTTGTTCCCCCGGACATTTGGGAAGTGAAGAGACGCAACAGATGTCTCCATTGATCAATCGCAAGGTCTCCTTTTCCCTTTTGCATTTACTCCTTTTTTTGGGGGGGTGGAAGGAAAGGCGAGTTTTTTTTTTGTCCCGGGATCCGGGAGGGTGACCTCCAGTAACTGTTGTTCATTTTGATGGGCCTTAAGGGAGGACATTTTGGAGGAAAGGAGATAAGGCCTCATGGGAGATGGAGCCTTGATTTCCCAACCTCGGGTCAAGGGGCACAAGAAAAACTGATCTTCCCATCTTCCTCCTCCCCTCAAATTCGCGCCAACCCTCTTTCCCAAGGCAGGGAGTCGGTAACATCTGTCTAGGAATACCCCTCTCCTCCTCCCCTCCCCCGCTCTCCGGCACAGCTTAAAACCACAGCCCTGACTTGCCTGGATGATGAAACCCTGAGGCTGGCCCCACTTGCACAGTCTGGACCGCGAACCACTCCCTAATGAAGCCCCGATGAAAATTGTAAAAACTGTCGGGCCTTGTATTGACGGAGAGAAAGGCCCCCGTGCCCCGCTCTTTTTCCCGTTCCTCCGTCGCTGGCGGAACCTGTTGTTTCGAGTGTCCAACAATCGTTCCAGAACTAAGTTCCCCCAAAATGCTCATCTGAAAAGGATTGTCCCCACTGACCATTTTGTGGCTTCTTCAAAACGGCGGATGGGCAGAGCTCTTTCCCTCCCCCCACTCTCGGGGGCTCAACACCCCCCAGGTCCGCACCGTGCTTGTCAGGCCATGTGTCACTTCGTACTGTGTAATGGCATTTCGCTGCTGCCACAAACGCTGGGCAGTGGTGGGGGGTTCCAGCGGTTGCCACGTCAACAAGAGACGGTTGACGGGGAGGGCCCACTGACGCTACAACGCACCCGGGAAAGAAACAGGTGCGAACCGGGAAATGCGAAATTTGCTTCGGAAACCTTCCCCAGCACAGTCCCGGGGCCCCGGTGCTCTTTTGAAATTTCTGGACGACAAGGTTAGACATTGCCAGGCAAGGGTTGGGTCCACCTACCCACTTAAGGGCGGCCCGCAGATTTCGACCGTTTTCCCCACACACCTTGCCTGGCAAAGGTTTTTCACCCACCAGCGCTCGTCTCGTTGCGGGGAGCCGTCCACAGCTCCTGACCCGTTGTGGACGGTCTCCAAGACAGATTAATTTCAACCGGCCTGGTTTCTCTGGGCACGGATTCCACCAAGGGGCCTTGGGGAAAAAAACCGGGACCACCCTGCGGTTTTGAAGAGCGTGCGCAGAGCCTGAGAGCCACCGTCACCCCCAGGGGGGATCCACCCAGCTCACCCAGTGGGCTGTCCCCAGGTATAGCGGCTTGGCCTGCTTACTATCCCTTGTCGGTGGTCAGATGGGCTTTTCCCACACGTGCAACAACGCGCTTTAAATATTTGATACACGGGCTGGCCAGGGCAGGGACGGCTTTTCTGGGAAAGAAATGCCTGCTCGGCATCTTGTATTGGGGGCAGCAAGGGCATGATGTGGCGGGAACCCCTCTGTGCCACCAAACGGAAAGAAAAATTTCCAAGGAAAAAAGCCCGGGGGAAGCGCATTCGGCTTTTGGTTTGGGGGTGGTTTGGGGGGTTTAAGTGTTTCTTTTTTTTTTTTCCCCCCAAAAACCCGGAAGACGAAGGCTGGCTGCTAGACGGCCGCTGTACGGGGTGCAGGTCGTCAAACGGCGAAGGGAAGGGGTTTTGGTAGTCTCTGGTGGGGCGGTGGTACTCGGCAACGTGGAGGCTGAAGCGGGGGTGATCCCTGATCATGATCTGAGGAAAATGGGCAGCTGAGGAAAAACCCTTTGGGGTGGCGGAGGAGGCGGAGTCAAGGGGTGTGACTGGTTTGGGGGGCCCCGGGGTCGGCGCTCGCAAGCAAATTCTGCTGAAAAACCCCGTTGGATCCGCAATGTCTCGTCAACATCATCAACAAAGGGACTTTTTTCGTCCTGACATTTTCATCCAGGAGCTGCGGGCTCAAGCAAAGGAGCAAGGCGTTCCGACCACCCGGGTTTTTGCCGATTGACCCGGGTTCCTTCTTCTCCTCGATGGCATCATAAAATGGGGGGTCAGAGCAAGAAAAAAACATCCTCTTAGGCCTCTTACTTTTAAAAAATCCTTCTGACCCAACCGCATTTTGTCATCAAGAAGGGCTTCAGAAAATGGATTATCCACAGTGGTGGTACATATTTACATTTTGGGGGCTTTATGTTTGGGGGATGCTGGTGATGCTGATGACGACATTTGTGGCAGTGACTGGGGGGACGGGGGGTAAACTGCTGATGCAGGTTGCTTAACCCCTGAGACGATTGGGGACGCTGTTCGTTACTAATTCCAGGGCCCTGACCCGCGATGAAAGGCCTGACGGGGCCCGAACTGATGACCGCTGGCATGCTGTTGTCGCCAGCATGGAAGGAGCACCTTCTCTCACCTCTACCCCATTCCTACCCCCCTTTTCTCGCTTTCCACCTGAATTTTTCCCCCATGTTCAAAAAACTACAAATTTTGGGAAGGGAGGAAGAGTTTTGGGGGAAAAATTTTTATTAAAAGACAGCAAATCACAGTATTCTCAAATCCCTCAAATCAAAAAAAAATTGCTGGGGTTCAAAAATAACGCAAAGTAGATCTTCAACAAAACTGGCCCCCCAAATGAAAAAAAAAAAAATATCTGAAAAGTATTGGATAAAAAAGGATTTTTTTGGGACCTAAAATTTACCTTTGGGGGACTAAAAAATTTCAGTATTCACATTTAATGCAAGGTGCCTCAATGAACAAAGCTGTAGTGCACAAAGCAAAAAACAGTAATTTTAATGTATCGGAAAATTAAAAAGGTTTTTTTGGCCCCATCAATTTCCCCCATGGAACTACCAAAAGCTGGATTAAATTTAACTGCAAGGTGGCTTATCAACAAATTGGCTGGGGAAAAGGCAAAAAACATATCTGAAAATATTGGAAATAAAAGGTATTTTTGGCACCTATCAATTCACCCGTGGTGCTAAAAAATTGCTGATTCAAATTTTTAAATGCAAAGTAAAACTACAACAAAACTGGCCTGCGCCAAAGTGAAAAAACCGTTCTGAAATGTTTGCATATAAAAAGGGATTTTTTGGCACCCATCAATTTACCTGTGGGGACAAAAAAAATTGCAGTATCACATTAAAAAGAAAGGGCCCCAATGAACAAAGCTGTACTGCCCAAGAAAAAAACACGTTTCTGAAATTTTTTCGTTTTTACAAAGGGTTTTTTTGGGACCTATCAACCCGTGTGACTTGCTGGTTCTAAATTTAAGACAAGGGGATATAAAACAAAGGTGGAATGGGGAAAAATTTAAAATGAACACCTATCTGAAATGTAACTGATAATAAAAGTGGAGTTTTTTCCCTAAAAAGAGATGCAGTTATAAAAAGATTGTATCTATAAGTTCAGGGTGCCCCAAAATCCAGGAAAAATTTCAATTAAAAAATGTTTTAAAAAAAAAAGCTTTGCAATGCCACTAAGTCTTTGGGGAACTTTTTTCCAGTATTTTTTTATAGGCTTGTCTATTCTATAATCAAATATTTTGGCACCCTTTTAATTCACCCGTGGTGACTATAAAAAAGCTGGATTTAAATTTAAGTGCAAGGTGGATTTCAAAACCAAAAGTGGTGGGGAAATTGAAAATGAAAACCTTCTGAAATGTATACGATAATAAAAGGGGTTTTGCATTAACAAAGAGACCCGCATTACTAGAAAAGATGTGTATCCTAATTTTGGCTGCCCAAAACCGGGGGAAAATTTCAAAAGAAAAAATGTTAATAATAAAGCTATTTCAAAAAGTTACCTAAGTCTTGGTGAAAAATTTATCCATATTCTTTATAGAGCTTGCTGTGTTCGCCCCCGGGGGCCCCCCCCCCGCTCCCCCCCCTGCTTTTAAAAGCAGTGATGTCCTTTAAAATTCTTACCAACTATATAAAAACTTCCCCAACTCAAAACTAACTAAATTTAAGGGCACAGCTAATGGGAGGTTTTCTTGTGAAAAAATATAATAATTTCGCTGAGCGGGGACACAAACAAAAAAGGGGCACTCCTTCTGCCTGAGACGCTGAGAGACAGAGGCTGAACGGAAAGCTGTTCTTTTAAAACGAGGTCATTTATTTTTCCAGCCAAACGCAAAACCCAAAACCCCCCAGTCATGAAGCGCACACACTCTCACCCTGCTCTATTTTGAAAATTTATTTCTGGCCCCCAAAATTACAAAGCGCCGGAAAAGGCTGACTTAATAGATTATGCAAGATTTTAACCTTATTATCGCTGATCAAAAAATCAGATCACCATAAAAACTGTGCAGATTTCAACTTTGCGATAATAATCCTCAAAATAGTCACAAAAAAATTTTTTTTCAAATTTTCTTGAAAATGGAAAAATTATTACAAAAATTTTTAACCCCCTAAGACATGACATGACATGTGTGGAATAAATATGTCTTACACGCAGAGATTTTTTAACTTTTTCTAAATTTTCACAATATTTTGATATGTTTCACAACATTTTCTACTAACTCAAAGCACAATGTCTCATGCAAAAACAGTCTCTTAATCACGTGGATAAAAGTTATTTGCACATAAAGTGACATGTTAGATTTAAAAAATGGGGCTCTTTCAAGGAGGTCAAAACTGGCTGCAGCAGTAAGGGGTTAAAGCCAGCGTGGGCTATTGTTTTGATAGCGGTAATGACATGTACTCGACTTTTTAATGTAAATATTTAATGTTGATTGAATAATGTAAAAAAATGTAAATCGTTAATATAAAATTTCCTGCACTTTCAATGCATTTCAACCTCAAGCATCAAACATGGCTGCATATTCATAATCCTAAAGTTAGAATTGTCATGAATATTCATAGCATTGTGGCACTGTGATCTAATCTCAGCTCAGTGAGGTAATAATGGGCTATGAGACGTCGTCAATTCTTTTAAAGAGAAAGCCTCTGACTGACAGAATGTGTCATTTACTGCAGCTTGACTTACCAATGAATGGTTGGTAACGTTTTCATATTTGCTTGCCCTGCATTGCTACATTATCTGTAATATCTGTGAATAAATTTAGTCCTATAGATCTTTTAATTTTCCAAAGGTTCCATTTTTCTGGTCAGTTCAGGAGGAAGTGGTGTTGGTGGACTACACAGGGATTTTTGAACCCTTTATTTTATCTACCTATGTGATGTCTACCCTATATCTTAGATGCAACATCCTGGATGATGCATGGGTGCTGTGGAGAACAACAACCATATGAAACTAGGTATAGCTACATCCCTTGAACATGGCCATATAGGAAATTAAGACCTTGAATGATTTTGTTTGCACTGTCACTGTTGATTGCAGAACAGTTTTAAGAACCGTTTTCTGATCCTAGTTATTAAGACAGTGATGATAATGGTCTTTAATGACCACTTCAATCAGCGATAGTGTTTCAATTGTAAATAATGGGTGATATATCTTGCAAGTTGAAGTTTGACAGTGATTTAAAGAAACAGAGACTAGGCTTAGACCTAAGTGATATTAGATACGTTTTCATATGTGACTGGGCCATTCACATATGCAACAGTTAGCTGCAAATATAGCTGCAGAATATACTTTAATGCATGTGAATAGGCTTTGACAAAAACTACATACACACACTGTAGAAAAATTTAGGTAGACTTGAGTTTGTTGCAGATTTCTTTATGTCTTTGCTACAGATTTAATGGATTGCAATATAAAGTGCAAAATGCACTAGTAATTTATGTAGATATGACTGCTGATTAATGTTTGTCTCTACAGGGAAAAATATCTGTTGCATGTGCACATGTTCTTAACGTATAAGATGCAATTACATGCTCTTTTGAATCATGGCAAACTACTATATTCCTTTGAATGCGGATATGCCTAGGATAAAGGTAAGATGCATGTATACATAAGATGACACTTCCATTGCACAAGAGAAAGTGTACAAAAATGTGGCCCTTATTACCCCTATTTCAGTGGAGCTTGTACATGGCTGACATCATTCCACTTCAAAGAAATTAAAGGTCAGTTTTTCTTTTCTGCATTGTAAATTTCAAATCTAGAGCAATAAAATGAACACCGTAGTGAACTACAGTACAAACTCCCAATAACAAAAGTTGAAATCCACGTAAAAAAAAAAAACTCTGTGACCATACCCTTCCAGCAATTGTTACAGTGATCCTTAAGGGCCCAGTTTTTATAATCCATCCATTGTACCAATAGGTGTGTTAAAGGGGATAGTCTGCATTTCTATGGTCCTCAAAGTTTCATATATGCATGAATTAAATAATGCTGGTTTTCTCTGTCACTCGATATTCCTGGGATCACGCTGTCTGTAATACCATATGAGCTCAGTAAATTCCAGACTTCTTGCTAAGTAGATTAAGGGCATGTCCCCCACGGCAAGGGTTTTTCGGACGGTTTTTTTCCAGACCGGCTTGCGGGTTTTCAGACCGCCTGAAAAAACCGTCCGAAAATGACACAATGGAGCTCTATGGAAGAACCAGTGCAGCATCCCACAGCACGGTTTTTTACGTCTGACGCTTTTTTTTCCCCCCGCGTCCGAGGTGCCCCAAAGCACTGTTGCAAGCACCAATCATCCATCCGGTTTCCGACAAATCTGTGCTACCAATGTGAAGGGGGGGCTTTTCTCCCGCTCATCGTGGAGAAAAGCCGACCCCCCCGCCATGGCCTTGGGGACAGGCCGCAAAACAGGAACAAATTACCGGCCGCAACCCGTGACAGTATTTTGTCCGTGCCTGGAATGCACCCCTTACTGAGAACGTTCCTACACTTCCTGACAGCAAAGATTTTAAGTAAACACGCAGGTAATTACTCTTTTGTCTGAAATATCAGTATAACAAACAAGCTAAACACTGCTGCTAGCAGCCATGACCTGTGTGATGACATCACTCCCGAGCTATCAAATAAAACAAACAGCAGGAGGTGGAGATTACTTGGAACTAGAGTAGAGCCAGAAGGTTATAAACTCACATGTAGCTCCTTAACAAAAAAAAAATGAACAACGCAAAGAATATTTGGAAAACAATGCTTCAGTTAGTGTTTCCAACATGTGTTGAAAGCTATTCTTTGTAGCGACGATCAACCACGTTTAGAATATCCGATTTAATCAAACAGTAACATCGCACGGTTATTTTAGGTTGATCGGAAAATGTTCAGCATCACGCTTATAATAAAGGTGAGAATCTGCGCATAATCTATTACTATCGCGCCATTTTTCGGCGCTATCCTGTTATTTGTATTTGGAGGCCAGCAAATTAGATTAGTGAGCATAGAGCAGGGTAAGCGGGTGGGTGCAAACGTCATGACTATATGTGTATGGTTTGTCATTGGCTGGAAAAATCACATGACTAGTATTTGGCATAGAACAGCCCTTTCCTTACAGCAACAGAGTGTCAGTGTGCTCATAAGAGCAGGATTGTGTTAGCTCTCTCCACACTACAGGGTCTCAGCTCAGAGACACATTTCTCTCGTGTTCACACAGACAACAATGACATTTAGCTGTGAACAATAGAACATAGGTAAATTATGAGAATTTACATTTTCTTAGGTTTAGTTATGTGTGCTTGAGACTTAAAAAGAGCAAAAAATCGGCTGTACCAGCAGCGGGGGAGGGGAGGGAGGTGTGCGTACGAACACAGACATACGTCAGCTTATTGAAAAGAGAGTGTATATTGTGCAGCCCAGACTGCTTTGAACCTGCATTGAAATGGCTTAATTATTATAACCAGTTTTTGTGAAATAGTACCTGTATTTTGTGGTGCATGCCAGGTTTTTGTTCAAAGACCCACCATAGTACTTACATTATGACTACAGAACGTTCTAGTAACTGCAGGTGTATTTCAATAGGTGGCATAAAATCCACCAATTATCAATTATCCGTACGACGATTTAATTAGATTTTTTTTTTCACATTTGTCAGCCCAGTGTTGTTTCAAAGACCCATCTTGTACTTACATTAGGATACATAACTTTTCTAATTCACGTGTGCCGTTGTATTTAATAGTGCAAACACCAACTTTTTAATGTATCCGAACACATTTAATTAGTTTTTTTTTTTCACTTTTGTGCAGCCAGTATTTTTTGTTCAAAAGAACCCACTCTAGTACTACCTTACATTTACGGATACAAACTTTTCTATACACTGCAGTTGTATATCATATGGTCAGAAAACCACCTTTTATTATACCGTACACGATTTAATATTAGGTTTTTTTATTTTTTCACTGTTTGTGCAGCCCAGTTTTTTGTCAAAACCCTCCACCTGGTACATTACAGTGTTAGATACAGAACTTTTCCTAGTCACTGCAGTATGAATTTCAATAGAGTTGCAAAAACCACCTTTTATTTATTCCATACAACGATTTAAATAGGTTTATTTTCACTTTTTTAGCAAGCCCAGTTTTTTGTTTTCAAAAAGACCCACCTAGTACTTACATTAGATACAAGAACTTTTTCTAGTCACTGCAGAGGGTATTTCATAGTTTGCAAAAAACCACCTTTTATTATCCATACACATATAATTAGTTTTTTTTCACTTTTTGTGCATCCCAGTTTTTGTTCATAAGACGCCACCTTGTACTTACATTAGATTACATGAACTTTGTTTAGTAACTGCAGGTTTTAATCCATAAGGTGCAAAAACCACATTATTTATTATCCCATACACATTTATTAAAGGTATTTTTCAACTTTGTGCAGCCCAGTTGTGTACAATAGACCCACCTTGTACTTACCTTAGTGATACAGACCTTTTCTAGTCACTGCAGTGTATTTCATATGTGCCAAAACCACCATTATTATCGTCACACGATTTAATTAGTTTTATTTTTTCACTTTTTTGTGCAGCCCAGTGTGTTCAAAGACCCACCTTGTACTTACATTAGGATAAGAACTATTCCTAGCAAAGCAGGTGTATTTCATAGGAGGCAAAAAACAACTTTTCTTATCCGTACACGATTTCATATAGATTTTTTTTTTACTTTTTGTGAGCCCAGTTTTGTTCAAGGCCCACCTTGTACTTGCATTAGGAAACAGAACTTTTCTATTCACTGCAGTGTATTTCAAATTTGCAAAAACACCTTTAAATTATCCGTACACATTTAATTTAGTTTTTTTTTCACCTTTATGTGCAGCCCATTTTATGTTCAAAGACCCACCTTGTACTTACGATTAGGATACAAGAACTTTTCTAGTAACTGCAGGTGTTATTCATCAGTACAAAAACCTACATTTATAATCCTACACAATTTAATTAGTTTTTTTTCACTTTTTGCAGCTCAGTTTTTGGTTCAAAGAGCCCACCTTGAATCTTACATTAGATACAGAACTTTAATAGTCCACTGCAGGTGTATTTCATAGTTGCAAAAACAACCTTAATTATCCATACAACAATTTAATTAGGGTTTCTTTTCACTTTGCGCAGGCTATTATTGTTCTCAAGACCCCGATCTTGTTATTTATAATTAAGATACAGAAATTTGCTATTAATTGCAGGTGTATTTTCATAGTTGTAAAAAACACCGTTTTGTTATCCTTATTAACATTTTCAAGTATGTTGTATTTCACTTTGTGCGGCCCAGTTCTTTTCAAAGAGCCACTCTTTGTAACATAAATTAATACATAAATTTTGAGTGTAACTTGTTGTTGTATTTCATTGGGTTGCAAAAACCACCTTCTCTTATCTTATAACATTTTTAAATAGCTTTTATTCATTTTGATGCTGGCCCAAATTTTGTTCAAAGAGACACCTTGTACTTAAATTTTTGGATACAGGAAATTTCATAGTTAACTGTTGGTTTATTCTATTGGTGCAAAAACCATGGTTTTGTTATCCGTATAACATATTAAATAGCTGTAATTGCCGTGTGCGGCCCTAGTTTTTTCAAAAAGCAACGTTTTACGATAGATAATTTTTCTAGCAACTGTTTCTCGGGTTTGTCATTGCTGCGCAAAGAACGTAAGTTCTCAACCGTGTAACTTTCTGAATAGTTTATTGCCCTTGTTGGAATCTCAGTTTGGCGCAGATAGCGCACATGAATATATTTTGTTGACACTATCGATTCCTAGTCCTACTACTGGGCAGTTGTAAATCCAGTGACTGAAGGAAGAACACAGTGAATTTTGTCTTCCGGTTTCTTCCACCAGCACCGCATTTCACAGTTATTTGCTAGAAATGATTTCAGTTTTAAACCTAGTAGGCCGTATCCGGAAATTATAGGGTATAAACGAATAGCTGTTATTTGACCGTCGTATCAAATAAGAAAGCAGTAAAAACTCCTTCATAACCTTCTTAAATTTTATCTTTCCTAGAAATGGAACGAAAATGCATTTAGCGAGCAAAGAGGTGTAGGACAAAAGAAGGTGTAAGGACATGGAGGTACGATAGAAAGGATTGGCTCCCTTTCCAGAGCTGGTGACAACACGCTAAGCCCTCGATCGTACGGTTGGCAGGATCGTCCAGCCATTCAATTCGCTGGGTCAGGGCCCAGAGGAAACTCTAGTAACTATAACAGCATCACCAATCTGTTTCTTCAGTGTGGTTAATCAGACCAGCATCCACATCTTACCCTCCTCGTTCCTCGGCCAGTCACGGCCACACATGTCATCATCAGCGTCGTCAGCATTAGTTCCAACACTAAGTAAGGCAGCACAAATGTCAAGCTCGTGTACCCACCACTGTGATAATCCATTTTCTGAAGACCCTCTTTGAGATGACAAAATGGGCGGTTGGGGTCAGAAGCATTTCCCAAAGATCAATAGCTCAAAGATGAATGAATCTATAGTCTGCTCTGACCCCAATCGATGCCATCAGAGGAGAAAAAGGAACCGGTTCAATCGGCAAAAATCCCTGGCGGTCGGCAACGCCGTGCAGTATGCCTGCTTACTTGTAGCCCGCAGTTTGCAGGATGCATGAATGTCAGCGACGTAAGTCACCTGTGATATGAATTATGATGACGACCTTGCGGATCAACGTGGTTCAGAATTTGTCTTGCGACGTCTTCAATCACTGGACGAGGAGGAAGACTATGGGTTAGTGTCCAGTACGGCCTCCCGCCTCAAAAAGGTGAGAGGGCGGTCGCACAAGTCCACAAGATGATTCCGCCCGCCACGATCATCAGAAAAAACTGCTTCCATCGCTTATCCCTCGTTGAAAAGGTGACCAGGACCTCTAAGCCTGGGGCCTTTTTCTTCTAGCAAGCCTCGATTTACCCAGCGATGTCAATATGCCGCCTTTGTGCCTGAAAACGCAAAAGAAGGTAAGAATCTTAGGTGTTTAAACCACCCCACAAACATTCTTAGTCACAAGCACAGGAATGCCTGCGTTGGAAATGGTAGGCAAATCACTTGCCCAAAAAGTCACAACCCGAAGCCCGGGCTTCCCAACCACTGTCACACCCTCTGTCTCCTCCCGCCTCCTCCCTCGCTCGCCACCAACCAAGCCGTATTCCTCAGCTACCCATGTCTCTCAGAGTCCAAGATCAGGGATTAGCCTCCGCTTCATGCCTCCACCGTCGCACAGAACCACCAGCATCACCAGAGACCCATCCTACCCATTATCCGGCCACCAGTTTGATGACCTGCAACACCGTACCGCAGCCCCGTCTAGCATTCCAGCCTTCTGTCTCCGATGTTTGGAAGCAGAAGAAACACGTTCTACCCAAACCATCCCAAAGCTCAAGAAGCCTGAAAGTCCGCATTGTGCCAGCTTTTATGGCCTTGGAAATGTTAGCCTTTTTCCGTCTGGTGGCCACAGGGTCTGGTCCCGCCACATAATGGCCCTTGTCCTGCCCCCCATATCAATGCCGAGCAGGCAATTCATGCCGAAAAGCCGTCCCATGGCCCTGTACCAGTCCAAGTGTCATCTAAAATTTTCAAGCGCGTTTCCAGCATCAGTGGTCCGGCGGCAAAGAGTCCTATCTGACCACCGACACCAGGCGAGTAAGCACTGCCAAGGCCGCTATATCTCTGTGACAGTTCACTGGTGAGCACTGGTGGATGTCTCTGAGGTGACGGTGGACTCACAGGTTCCGACGCTCGCTTCTTCAAAACCCAGGGAAGGTTGCAGGTTTCTTTCCCTCAAGGTCCTCAGTGTTCATCACGCGCCCAGAGAAACCATCCGATGTTGAAATTAATCTGTCTTGGAACAGTGCCACACACAGGTCAGTGAGCATGAGGACGGCTCTCCGCAACGAACTGGCTCTGGGCTTGGTTGACCGAGAATCTTTGTGATGGCCAGGCAAGGTGGTGTAGCGATTAAACGGTCCGAAATTCTCAGGCCCGCCCTTACGATCGTATGCTGGAAGCACATGTCCATGCCTTGCGCCCGTCAATGAACTTGTCGTCCATAAAATTTCTAAAGCGCTACCGCGAACTGGACAGCCTTGCTGAGGAAGGCTCGAGGTCTGAAGCGACCACTTCCGGCGCGTTCGCACCCTGCTTCGACCCCGTGCTGCGTTTGCAGATCAGCTTAGTCACCCCTCATCCGCTCAATGAAGGGGGGGTCTCCTGATAAGGTCTTAGATGTGGTTGAAAGTGGCAACACGCTACGAATTCCACCCTACCACATCTTCCGAGAATTGTGGCAGCAGCACAATGCCATTACACCGTAACGAAGTGACACATGGCCTTGATTAAGCACAGCGGTGCGGATCTCTAGGTGTATCAGCCACCGAGAGTGGAGGCCAGGTGGAAAGAGCTCAGCACCAGCCATTGCCATTTTTGAAGAAGCCACCAAAATGGTCAGTGCGTAAATGCCCTTGTCAGCATGAGCATTGTGTATCTTAGTTCTGAAATCGTTGGACACTCAAAAACATCAGGCCCAAACCACAAAGGGGAGAGAGGACCAAGCGGACAAAACCTTTCTCTCCGCAATCCAGAAGGCCCGACAGTTTTAAACAATTTTATCGGTCTTCATAGGCAGGGGTTCGGTCCAGGCTAGTGAAAGGGCGGCCTCACTTCGGGGTGCATCATCTGGGCAAGTCAGGCTGTGTTTGAAGCTGTGCCGGGGGAAGCGGGGGAGGAGGGGGGATTCCCGGGACAGACTTCCCGATTCCCCCTGCTTTGGAAAGGGTTTGGCGCGTTTTTAAAGGGGGGGAAGAGAGGAAAATCAGTTTGCTAGTGCCCCTCACCCAGAGCTGGAAATAAAGGGCTCCACTCCACATGGTGCTTTGGGTGCTCCATTTCCTCAACATGATCCTCCATTAAGGCCATCAAAATGAACAAAAGTTACTGGGTTGCCACCTTCTTATCCCCGGCAAACAAAACTCAGCACTTTCCTCCACCCACCCAAAAAAGAGTAAAATGCAGGAAAGGGGGACCTTCGGGTGATCAACGGGGACATCTTTTTTCTGCTTTTTGTTCTTAAATTCAAGGGGGAACAAGTCGCAACGTGCAGCAGTAAGTGCCAAAGCCAGGGGAGCAGGCAGTGGCAGAAAAACCTAATTGTGACCCTGCAACTTTTATTTTCCACCTCAACCAACGCAAAAAAGGGCACACATACAACACACAGAGACCCCCTTAAATAGGTGCATACACTGCTCTCAAACCCATGTTTTTTTTATGTGGTTTCCCGGGCCCAATTTGCTTCTGGGTATCCAAACTGGAAAGAATGGCCCGAGCTCTGCTTGCCCCCACACCCGAGGTGTTTTCCTGCCCCGCAGAATTTCGGGCATAACTGAAGCCCAAACCATCACACAGCTAGGAATCATTACAGACAAATGCCCCTCCGGGTTTTCCCCAGAAAAATTGGGTCGTTTGGGCTTTCATCAAAAGATGAAAACAGGCCAGGGTCTTGATGATGTTAGTGGCCCCCCCCCAATTGGGCCCAGGGCACCGTTTTTTGCCGGTCTACTTCAAAATTCCCTTCAAACAGAAATTGGGCCTCTTTAAAAAAAATTTTTTTTTTTAAATTTGGGTAATTTTTTTTAAATGCAAAATTTTTTTTTTCAATTTTTTCCCCCAAAAAATTTATTTTGGGGGGAATTTGGGGGCAAGGGAGAAAATGGGGGGAAGGGAAAAAGGGGCACCCCAAAAAGGGGGTTTTTTAAAAAAAAAACCCAAATTTCCCTTTTTCTCACCCCTTTTTCTTTAAAATTTTTTTTGAAATTGGGCCCCAAAAGGGTTTTTGGGGGGCCCTGTTGGGGTGAAAAATTTCACTATAAATCAAGGGCCTTTGAAAAAAAAATGGGGGCTTTTAATGGCCAAATTTCCCTCCCCAAATTTTTTAACAAATGGGAAAAAGAAAATCATTTTTTTTAAATTTTTTTTTGGGGGCCCTGTTTTCTGTTTAAATAAAACTATAATTTAAAAATCATTTGGAAAATTTTGGGGTTCAAAATGGCATTTCTCCCCCACAAATTTTTAAAAAATTGGGTGAGAAATAATTTTTAAAATTTTTTGGGGCATGCTGCCCTTTTGGGAAAGCAGCAAGGGAAAATACAAAGGCCTTTAAATTTAAAAAAAATGTGGTTTTCTAACAGACATTTGTTTTTCAAAAATTGTCAAGAGTGGGCCCCAAGGGTAATGTTTTTTAATTTTTTGGGGGGGATTTTTCGGGGAAATGCAGCTATACTACAGGTCCTATGTACAAAAAAAGTTTAATTTTTAACCAAAACCCCCCTTTTTTCTTACAACAATTGCAAAGGGGTAGGGGTCAAGGGTCAAAGTTTTTTTTTTTTTGGGGGCATTTTTAAAGTGGAAAAAGGGATCTAAACACAGGGCCCAATTTTTTAAAAAAAATTTTGGAAATTTTTAAAAAAAGACATTTGGTTTTTTCCCCAATTGTCAAGAGTGGCTCAAAGGGTTGGGTGGGGCTTTTAAAAAGGAGAAAAGGTAGGGCACTGTTAAATTTGGGCACTTTATTGCCCAAAATGACTTGTTTTTTCCCAAAAACCTTTTAAAATAAACTACCCCAATTTCCCCTTTAAATTTAACCAAACCCCTTTAAACCAAAAAAAAAAGAAAAAAAAGACTTGGGTTTTGGGATTTTCCAAAAATAAATTTTAAAAAAGTGTTTTCTAGGGAAATTTAAAATACTAAAAAAAATTGCAAAACAAAATAGAGATACAAAAATTCCTCTGAATTGTACAAGGGGGTACAAAGGGAAACGTAACAGATGTGGTTTTTCGAGGACAAGGGGTATGGACACATTTCCCACCCCAAGAAAAGAGAAAAATTTCCTCCCAAAAACGTTGATAAAACGAGAAAAAAAATGCCAAGACAAAGGGGGACCTGGGTTTTAAACAGGAGCGCAACCCCCCATAATCTCCCAAAAGAAGCCCCAATTTGGGCCGCACTCATACGGAGGGGGAACACTCTTTTTAGAAGGCAGAAATTTCTCAGGTCTTTTTTGTGTACTGAGGAAGGGTGGGGTCTGAGCCCACACTTTCGCTTTTTTTCCGCACTTTTCTTCAGCACACTGTTTTTGAAGCTGGGGGATCATAAAGGGCATTTTTTTGCTGTGTTAATGGATGACGGAGGCCTGCCTGGCTCTCACCGCACCCACTGTAACTTGGCCCCGCTACCTCACCTGCCTTTTAATAAAGACGGAAAAGCCAGCCCTTTTCTTTCAACCACCCCCCACGTAAAATCTGGGCCCCGCCAGCCCGAACCTGCCCTTACCAAAAGTTTAAAAGCCTTCCCTGCCTTTTTTTAGTAATTTTTCCCGAAATGCAGGATTTTCAGACAGGGCCCCGTTTTACCTACTGGGGCCATCTGTTTTTGGGTTTTCCCTTTACATTTTTTTAAAGTCACGGGGGAAAAAATGTCCCCATAGAATGGCCCAAATAGCTCTAGCACAGGGAGTAAAGGGAAAACGAGTTTTTTTTTAATATAGTTTATTTGTTTTTTTGATAAAAATTTTTTTTCTGATGGTCCATAAAAGGAAAAACTGTCGAATCAATGTCCCCGTTAGGGGTTGGAAATAGTTTTGAAAGACTCCTTTTTTCCCGCACTTTTTAAATCTGGGGGGCATACAGGTTTTTGGGGGCTCATGCTTTTGGGCCCAGGGCAAGGGGATTTCAATGGGCCATTCAACAAAAAAGGGGGGTTGAAAAACCCTTTTTTCCCCCACTTTTTTAAATCTGGGGGGTTAAACCCCCCGGGTTTGGGGTCATGCTTTTAGCCCAGGACAGGTATGTCCCAAAGTCCAAAAATTCCCCAAAAAAATTCGTGGTTCAAAACTCCTTTTTTCGGGATTTCAAATCTGGGGGGTTTTGCAGGTTTGGGGGTCCCTCTGTGGCCCCGGACAGGGAAAAGGTCAATTCCCCGTTCAAACCCAAAATGGTGGTTTTAAAGAAATCCTTTTTTTCCCGGGGTTTTTAAAAACTGGTTGAAAAAAAACAGCTTTTCCCCGCTCAATCCAGGGGGGGGAAAAAGGTAAAAAACACTTTATTTATAAAAAACCCTCTTAAAAGCAAAAAAAAACAAAACTTTCTGCCGTGATAGCATGCAAACGCAATTTTGGAAACAATATCCTTTTTCATTTGTTTTCCCTTTTCAGGCTAAAGACAAGGGTATTTTGTTTCCCTGGGGAAAAACATTGAACGGGGCTATCACGGCAAAGAAGGTTTATTTTTTTTTTCTTTTTTTATAAAAGATGTGTTTTAAAAAATAAAAAGTAATTTTAAACCCTTTTTCCCCCCCGTGAAAAATTTTAGGGCTAGGGAAACCTTTTTCCTTTCCCCTTGGATTAAACCCCCCACGCCCCGAAATTTTTAAAAATCTTGGAATCTGAAAAAATTTCCCTGGGGTTTGAAATTAAAAAGGGGGGGAGGTTTTTCCTTTCCCAAAAGCTGGGTTTAAAAAACCCCTTTAAAAACCCGTTTTTTTTGAGGGCACTTTTTTTAAATCCGGGGGGGCCAAAGGGGAAAAGTTTGGGGCCCCCCAAAAACTTGGGGGGCCCAAGGGACCCGGGGGTTAAAGGGCCTAATGTCCCGTTTAAACTAAAAAAGTGGGAAATGATCCATTTTCCCACCCTTTTAAAAAATCTGTGGGGGTGCAGGGTTTAGGGTCATGCCGCGGTACAGGACAGTATAGTCCAATGTCCAATTCAACTAAAATGGTGGTGAAAAGACTCCTTTTTCCGGCACTTTTTTAATCTGGGGGTCATGCAGGTTAAAGGGTCATGCTGCGTTCCAGGACAGGGATAGTCAATGTCCAGTTCAAGTAAAATGATGGTTCAAATAATACTGCCTTCTGGCACTTTTTACTTTGTGGGTCATGCAGGTTTAAGGGTCATGCTGTGGTACAGGACAGGGATAGTGAATAGCCTGTGACTTATTTTCTGTGACTTTTATAACCTAAGTGTGTTGCCTAAGATGTAGCACGTATTCCAGTTTACTGTTGTGGATGTTAATCCAGCTTCTCCACCCTGTTGGGTGTAAGAATGAAGGTTTTGTTCCTCTCCCAATAGACTTTAATGGTCATCGGCGATAATCTATTATCGACTATCGGATATCGGCATGATAATTGACGATATCGACTATCGACCCGATGACGATAGTCGATGTAATCGCTCATCACTAGTGGTGCCATCATAGGTAAGGACTGATTAATTTATTTTTTATATTTATTTATTATTATGTATTTATTTATTTCTTTTATACATTTATATAGCATATATGTTATATTCCACAGGGCTGTACAAAGATTGTTATTAATCAAATTGCTCTCTGTCATCATTGGGGCTAACAATCTAAATTCCACATTAAACTATCAGTATATTTCTGAGTTGTCAGAGAAAACCCATGCAAACACAGAGAGAACATACAAGCTCCATGCAGATTTTGTCCTTGGTCAGATTTAAACCCATGACCCCAGTGCTGCAATGTAACAGTGCTAGCCACTTGGCCCCCGTGCTGTATGATGTAACACCTAGGTGTGCCTGTGACATTACAGAACTTATAAATTGGGTACCAGAACCCTGCAGTAGATAGACATGGTCAATCCCAGACTCTGCAATGATTGATTATGCAACAGCTGAAAAATGTGCTGAGATATGTCAAGTAGAAGCCCACCATCCATATCTGAGCTTTTTTGGGGGGGAAAGGGGGCAAAGAGAGAGGTGACACCATTAAGTTTGCCCTATTTCATTGTTGATTTCAAACCTTTAAGAAATTCTTGCAGACTTTCTATATTATTTTCTGATGTTTCTTATGTTATTGGCTATAATCCCAATGATAGTATTAAGTCACACAACTAATTTTTAAGCAATTTCTCCATGTAGTCTGGACATTAAGTTCAGTATGAACTTACCAAAGAATTCACAGAAAAACTGGCCATTATTTGATTAAAATCACAGAGAAAAGGAAATGCTTTCTGCTACAGAGGCAGGTCAAAAATCTGTTCTCAACAGAAAAAAAACCAGTGCCACATGGAAGAAGCCGCACAGGTACAGTATACTGATGATACTGCTATTCACATAATATCCATGAGGGAAATGCCAAACTAGTACCATACTGAAATGCCTGACTAATGTACAAAACACATAAAAAACTGTTTTCTCCAGGATGTAGAAAAAGCCACAATATCATACAAAATGAGACTGCACAAGTTCAAAATACTGGAAAAGGATCATTTGCACATCTACTATTCTTGATGGCAGCTGTTGCTATAGTAGATTTGCACATAGATAAGGCTTCTAATGCTAGTCATACAGTTTCTTATAGTGCACCATGCTGACTCACAGCCTATTGATGACACTACAGTATTAGATTAGGTGAACTGTCTAGTATAAAAACATAAAAACAAGGCCATACTTACAGCTGGATAATAGACTAAACCCAGTAGGAGAGAAAATAAGCCCCAGTGCTACTTAGGAGAGATATAACAGGTGGAGATAACTAATGTGCAGTAATACTGGAGAAGTCAGCACTGCAATCTTCAGTAAAACATTACTTTATTGAAAAAAATTGTTCCATAAAAACGATAAATAATCCAAAAACATGGCACAAGATAGATGAGTAAGATCTTGCGTATGTGTTTCTGACCCTCAGGTACTTAATCATAGCTATGGAACAATTTTTTCAATAAAGTAATGTTTTACAGTAGATCGCGGTTCTGGCTTCACCAGTTTTCGTGCTTAGAATTCTCCTTGACGGGAGGGACAGCAATTGCCGAGCACACAGGAGTGAGCTGTTTCCATTTTTTTCCTCTTTGTTATCCTATGTTAACTAATGAGCAGTATCTCACATACCCATCCACTAGAAGGGCAACTGAATAATAAAAAACTGCACATTGCATAAGTACCAGTTCAAACCAGTATGCAAAAAGCTGTCATATCACACAAGGGGAGACTGTACAAATGCAAAAATAATGATAAGACAACCACTCACATGCGTATTATGCATGAGGGGGATGGTTTCTATCACAGAAAAAATTCCCTCAGGAACAAATAATATCTATATGGATTTGGAACAACAAGCCAGTCACTGAAAAAAATCCTAAACAAATCCAAACTCTAAAATATAACTTTTGATATACACCCATAAAAAATACGATTACGTATCTCAAGTCTATCTCAATTAATATATTTTATATATATACAATACACACTGTCCTATCATTTTCCCACACTTATCCTCAAATAGACCAAGTAATCGTCCCGATAAGGACGGCCTAGTCTTTGTAGGCTCACCCTATTAAATCACTTTGTGTCCCTATCAACCACCAGAAACATTAACATATATATATTTCTGTACAGTGTTTAAAGATATATCAGTTCAAAATCCAAACACAGTTATCGCTATTCCTGTAGAGTCCCATATAAAATACTCAAAGGCTCACAGTCCACTGATATGAACACTGCAATTTTTCTCTTTCAATTATAGGGTAAATGTCTATATATATCGTCCGTGTAGGGAACATAAGATACATTTATCCAACATCATCTCAAGATACAACAAACCTTATCCTCGACGCGTTTCCCCCTCCATATTATGGGGTTCATCAGGAGATCTCCTAGGGGACGTCACACTGACTCAAGATAGTAGTCTCCTCGATATGCTGTTGTTACTAAAGTCCTGTATCCCATCTTAAATAGGTTCAAAAAGACCGCTGTTTACTATGCCCTCAGGTGTGTCACACACTCGGCGTCTTCCAAAACGCTACTGCGCATGCGCCAGCGTGAGGACGGCGTCACTGGCAACAGCGCCGTTTCAGCCGCGCACGGGCCGATATATCTGATTCTTCAGATCGCTACTGCGCATGCGCTGGCCAAAAAGAGCGGCACCTATGACAACCAGCACCGCTCAGAGGCCGCGCGTGCGCCGAAAGCTCGGCGTAACATATTTCTGCGCATGCGCAGGTCATCTTTTCATCACCAGCCCAAAGATCATTTGCGCAGCGCAACCATCTGCGCGTCCCACCTGACTCTACCACCACATACACATCTTCTCCCCCTCCCCCACCCCCCCCCCCCCCCCACCCCCCACCCCACCCCCCACCCACCCCCCCCACCCCCCCCCCCCCCCCCCCCCCCCCCCCCCCCCCCCCCCCCTTTCTCACCCCCCTCCCCCTATTTCTCAACGATGTTGTATAGGCAAGATTGTCCCAGTTCTATATTCTCCCTTTCTGTCCAGAGATCAAACCTACAACATCAACGCACGCAGATAAAACACAGCTTTCACACCAAATCACTATCCAATAATTAGTATATAATTTATACATATCACTAGGGCTCATACAAGCAATACAGCTTATATATAATTTATATCACATCCTGGGTGGTCTAGATAATAAACGTTTCAGATTTACCAACCACATATTCCATCATTGGGCCAAATATACCCATAAGAAAGATCTAAAAGAGGCATCCTAAATAGAACACAGAAAAACAACATTTGTGGAAAATAATGACATCAATACAGAGGTATGCAAGCCAGTATAAGTTCGGGATCAAGACTTGATATATATCCTGAGTGAATAGATCATATCCTTAAGGCATATTCTGCCCAGATACTTCACACCCATTTCTATCCTTATGAGTCTTCACGGATACCAATGGAACGTTTATATATATGCACCAGGAGATTTCAAATAAAACAAGCCAATATATAGATGTTCGTTTTAGTACCTCCTCGGCTGTATCGTTTTCATTCTAAAGAGCGCGACCAACTATGTTCTCATGACCATAGTAATTTTTTATCAAAGATGGACAACCACTTTCTTAATGTCGACATTTATGTCTTTTCCGTACATTGAAACATCAGGCCCGGAGGAATCTCCCTCATGTTCATCAGATATGCTGGCAAGAGGGGTGTCACGTATATTGTCGCACATCCCCGAAGTTGTTCACACATGCGGATTTTGAACTGTCTGGTCGTTTTGCTTATTCTGTTTGCCCAACTGATACAACTTTCAGAGATAAAACAACTTCCTTGGTACAGCAATTCATTAATATAACGTAGCGCATAGATCTCTTCCCTGTCACGAACTCTTAAAACTCCTTTGTCTGACAGATATACATTGCATAAATGATACATCTTCCACATCTAATCACATTTCCAAACGAGTTTACGTTCTAACCAATGTACCTGTTGGTTTTTGGTGACGTATAAGGAGCTGTGATATCAGCGATCCCTCAATGACCTTGCCTCTTTATATGTCACTCACTTGAAGGAGTTTTAGAGAGGACAGTCCAGCTAGATCATTTATCACAATGCAATATACCCAATGTCTCACAGCAAGATCATTCTTACTATCATTGTTTCGTGTCATTTGTGCCTATTTTCCTAAAAATGGGTTTCCACTTCATCTCTGTCCCTCAGGGCTTCAGTAGTTGGTTCCTGTCATCCTAAGTGCGTTCTTAAATGCAGGCTTCAATATAATGATGGAGGTTATCACCCCTTTCCAGGAACCTATCCTTGTAGGTCATGTGCTGTGGCGCATCACAAATCTCATTCAATGTCTGGAGCAAGTTTCTACGTATACGTAGGTATTGACCTTTGGTATACCTCTTTTTAGCACTTTCAGGGTGATATGATTTCCCAACGCATCAGGAGGCTGCTTTAGTAGCCTCGTCTCCTTACGATGAGTCCAAGTTTGTAAGTAACACCAAATAACGCACACTGAAAAATCCTAAGATCCAAAAAAGCTTAATTTCTGACTTTGAATCTCAAATGTAAATTTACATCCAATATCATTTGTGTTCACACACCTGGTGATAAATTCTCTAAACGACCCCTCCGGCTCGCCCTGCCACAGCTCGAGACGTCAATCTATGCATCTGCCCCAGTAAAGAATTTATTGGTGAAATACCCTCCTTTTCCTTCGAAAACACAAGGGCACTCTCCACACAGCACCAAGATATGTGCCAAATTGAACAATCCACACCATCCCAACCACCATTCATATCAGAATAGATTTGCATACGTGGAGGCATGGGCACTGACCCATAGCAGGTACCCATGATCGAGCGGTCGGTAGACCCCGGGTCCGCACCCACCAGAAAGAGGGAAATACGTTTATGGGTAAGACATAAATTCCAACAGTTCAAGAACCATTTTATATATGTTTTTCAAGTTGTACTCCTCTCATTCCAGGAAATATTTCATGGCATGGAGGCACCCAGTATGTGAGGAATACTGCTATATTAGTGCAGTCCAAAATCCTACTGAGGTTAACCTTTACATCCTTATCTGTTGTTGATCCCCTCCAGATTCTTTTGCTCGCGTCAGCCGTATCACTTAGACTAAGAAGGATGGGCAATAACAAAGTCCCTGAGTACCATTGTCCACTTAGTTTTCCAATATTCTGTGTCAATGGAATAATACCGACACAATCGGGGACATCTCAAGGGACAAACCTTTATGTCAACCTTCGGGTATTGCATAAAACGTTGCGATCCTTGTGGTTTTTTCGGAGTAAGAAAGACAGCCTCTACTCATTTTGACAGGATCCCTCTTCATCAACACCATGTATTATAAGTGATTCAAGTTCACCCAGAAATCTTTCCGTGGGGTCACTTTCCAGGATAGCATATCCTGTCCGTTCCTCCAGAAGTCACTCTTACACATCTGGAGTATTATCCCAAATGTGTCCATGGCACCACAATATTTCCCCCTTTATCTGAGGGTTTTAATATTATTGTCAGGAATTGATCCAAGAGAAATAAATGCTGAATCTTTGTTGGGTAAGATTTTGTCTATTCCAGATAGTGGGTTTTTGTTTCGTTAAAGACTCAAGGATCTTTTCATTACCATTTTCAGAAAAATATACTATTTCCGGTGTTCTTGTGGTGGAGGAAACCTGGTGCTTTTGGTCTTAAAATCAAGTTTGGCGGCAATATTCATTACCATTCAACCCTCCTCTTCTAATAAATCAGTCAATGTTTCTCACTCTGTTGGTTCTTCAATTGTGATTCTATCCATCACAAAGTATGTTCATCATTATTTCTTGAAGAATTTAAAACCAATTTAATTTTACGCACAAACAGGTTCAATCCTTTACCAGTGTAATTCACTATAATCTAGTTGTAGGCAATATGACAAACCTTTCAATTGAACACTCAATTGTCTCCTGTTAAGAGTTTTCCTGAGTCGCTCTCTTGCTTATTTGGTTTTGCCTCTCATTTCTTTGGCACTTTGGGCTTGTTTCATTGTCTTTCCCTTTAGGGTGTGGGATGGTCCCACCGATTCGGTCACGCTCACACAGAGAGGGATTGATGATGAGGATGATGCTGCAGTCCTCCATACCATCCAAGAAGGCGGGCGGTTGTCATATGGGGTTCTTATGTTTTTGTTTATATTTGATGACACTATTTGTCCCCACCCATACTATTCTTCCCCTTCCTTGATGTCTCCATTCTCTACCTCCTGTTCTGAATCCTCCCCTGTTGCATCTATAGAAACCCTGTCTATGAGTACCGTCTAGTTGTTTGTTTTCTCGGTGTCGGAAAATCTCAGAAGAGGGAGATATCATGTCTCCTTTAATTCACTCTCAACACAAGTTCCCGGAAAAAGCACTTCCCTCTCCTTAAATTCCCATGCTCGCGCCATATTAAATTACTGTTTAGGCTCGTTCGTTCTGTTAAGCTACACTGTATATTTCTCAGCAGAATTTTTCCAAATCTTACTTCTCGTCTTGTAAGTCTGGGTCAGATCTATAATTTTACTGCTTTACTCTATTGTCTCTTGTTTAACTTTTGCGCTCTGTACGCTTGGAAGATTATTTGTTTTTCTCTCCTCAAAAGTATTTTCATTAATTTCGTGATGTCCCTAATATCTCTCCTCCCATCGCGTTTTATTAGTTGTGGAGATCTAGACTTCGGGGATGGGCTAACCTGTGGACCTCAGACCTCTCGGTACTAGTATTAGCTCTGATATAGTATCTCTAGGCAGTTGAATTTCCCAGTAAGATTTGATATTCTCCTTATAAAGCAATATATAACGCCTAATATACTATTGTTAATTTCTCGCGCTACGCGGGACCGCCTCTCCACGCAGTGCACTCACTCAGAAAGGATCTTTTAGATACCTCTGACATACCATTTCTCTGAACCAGTAGGCTATTCGACAAAAAACCTTCCATAGAAAACTCTATCCACAGAAAAAAATTCACTCAGGATCATTAAATATCTTTTTGGATTGTGAACAACAAGCCAGTCACTGAAAAAAATCCATAAACAAATCCAAACTCTAAAATTTAACATTTTTATATATAACCCATAAAAAATATGATTACGTATCTCAAGTCTATCTAAATTAATATATTTATATATATACTTATTCTCTACACCTGTTCCCTATCTATATTCCCTACACTTATCCGCAATCGACCAAGTAATCGTCCTTTTTTTTTTTCTTTTCGTCGTACGATACTCGGCACGCCTTAGTCTTTGTAGGCCTCACCACTATTAAAATCACTCTTTGTGTCCATTCAACCACCAGAAACATTAATCATATATATTATATTCTCTGTTACAGTGTTTTAAAGATTTATAGTTCATATCCAAACACTGTTTCGCTATCCTGTAGAGTCTCCACTTGTTAAGTGCTCAAAGGCTCGCCACAGTCCATGAAATGATCACTGCCATTTTTTTCTCTTTGCAATGATGGGACGTTGAATTTCCGCTTATCTCTGCTATCGTCCGTGTTAGGGACATAAGATACATTTAACCTACATCATCTCAAGATACAACAAACCTTTTCCTCGACGCGTTCCCCCATCTCCTATATTTGGGGGTTTCATCCAGGAGATCTCCTAGGGGAAGTCCATACTGACTCTCAAGATAGTAGTCTCCTGATATTGCTGATGTTACGATGTCATGTTTTCCTCCCATCTTTAATTAGGTTCAAGAATGACGCTGTTTACGCCGTCAGGTGTGCTCAACCTATCGGCGTCTTCACAAAACGCTATGCGCATGCGCCGGCGTTAGGCGGCGTCACGGCAACAGCGCCGTTCAGCCGTGTAGCGCCGATACACTCGGCTCTTCAGGATCAGTACTGGCATGCAGGCTGGCAAGAGAGCGATTTAATTAGGGTGAGCATACAAAGACTAGGGCACGTCCTTATCGGAGACGATTACTTGGTCTATTTGAGGATAAGTGTAGGGAAAATCGATAGGGACAGTGTGTATATGTATATATATATAAATATATTAATTGAGATAGACTTGAGATATGTAATCGTATTTTTTTATGGGTATATATAAAAAGTTATATTTTAGAGTTTGGATTTGTTTAGGATTTTTTTCGGGGGGGATGGTTTCTAGTATTATAATTGCATATAGATAAGGCAATACCAAGGGTGCCACTTATACAGTTACATATGGTGAACCATGCTGGCTAACAACCTATTACACCTCTACTATTCGGTTGGGCGGACTGCTTAGTATATTTCAAGAGTACAACACAAAATACTGACACCCCATACTCTCTAAAATCACAGGGCCTCACTGCATCTTCGAAAAAGTTTCAAACATGAGGTATAAGTTGAGATTTTGGCCAAAGTACACAAGTTTGCAACCTACATCAAGTGTTCTCATTGTCTTGCGAGCCCTTTTTAACTGTGACTACCAGGATAGTATAGTATGTGTAATACACAACTGGACAGTACATACCTGTGGAGAAATCTAAGTATACTAAGTGGCAGAAAATGAACATTTATCCGATACACTTACTGCAATTTGGAAGTATCCTTTTTGACCCTGACATGTTATATGTAAGTAGTAGGGGGCTGAATAAGTATGACATGCTGAACACTATTTTTCAAATGTAATTATACCAGAAAACTGAAGTAATTGCATTGATAAATCTCATCCTGTATTTCCTACAGAATTTAATTTCATACTTAATATCTGAAAACAGCAATATGTGCTGTACACTACAATCAAACCAGCTGGGTAAATCTGGAACAGAGACTATAGATGTTTTTGACATCTCCCCTAATTTATTTATCTTCAGTAGACAAAGTAATAAAAAAGTGATAATAAAATAGCTAATTTGAGCTTGGCATAAAGTATTACATTCTCCACTTTCACCCATAGTTGCCTTGTTATTCTTTCTGGCATATATCCATGAAAGAGAAATAATGTAACTTTGCTTCAGAAATGAAGTGATTCATTTTACAGATTTTGCACACAATAATAGAAAGTACGAAAGCCCCTGCAGCATTGCATACAAGCAAGTAGGGTACAACGATCATTTTGGTCTTGTTGTAAGGCAATAAATCATAAACTTCAAACTGTTACAAGGATTGATCTGTTTCTGCCAACCAGCAACATAAAACAACAGAAATTAAAATGAAAGGCTACATAAAAAATCATCAACATATATTAACAGCAAAACTATAACATTTGTATTGGATAACATTTGGAAAAGTGATTGGAATCACTAAGAAATCGCTAAGACAAATGATAGGATTTGTAATGTAGAGAGAAAACGAAAAGTTTCCAATTCAATAGTACATGTTTAATAAAAGTAGTACTAATACACTGGAAAACTGGCAAGATGTGAATGGCATTGGTTAATTTAATGCATAACAGCTAGATATCATTTATATTAAATAATAAGGTGACCTGAATGTGTTTTCTGCAGCTGAGTTAATCTATGTAGATGATGCATTTAGATTTTTGCAATCTTAATTCACTAAAATATTTTTTTGTAAGGGGCCAAATAATTTTTATACAGTGCATAGAATTGAAAATTTAAAAGGGTTTTTTCCCCCTTTTATTGATTTGCTTTAAACATATAGGCAAAGGTGAATAAAGACTTTTACCAAAATTCAGTCCCTCAAAAAAGTGTACCTTGTCAGTATTGTAAATATTTATTATATCTTTTCATGGGAAAAACATGAAGATAGACCTTTGATACAATTTTAAAGTAGTCAGTATACACTTGTATAAAGTGTAAATTTGGTGTGCCTCAAAAAAACTAACACACAGCCATCAATTTTTAAACTTGGAAAAAAAAGTAGAAACCCCCCTTGTAACAAATGTCCAATTGCGCCCAATTTGACTTTTTTCCCCCCCCTGTTTCATGTAAACTCGTTCGGTTAAAAGGTCTGGGTACAAATGAGTTTTTTAAATTTTGTGTTATCGATCTCTAATACTAATAGGGAAAAATTCTCATGGCCCCTCTTTGCAAAAAAACTCCTGGGATCTGAAAAAAACAATTGTTGTCTACAAAAAAGGGCTTAGATAAGAATTTTATCAATACCCTGAAAATGAGCTGCAGTGGTAGCCAAGGCCAAAAAAAGCATTTTAACCAAAGTTCCTTTGGAAAACGGGTCTTACCATGGTCGCCCAAAGAAGTTGTTTGCCGTTCTCAGCTTCATATCCAGGATTGCCTTTTTTAAAATGCACAGGTTTTTGCCATCATGCTTTCATTGTTAAAGGGGTGGAGGGTCAGCCTGTCAGAGCTCAGACCATGTTGGTTCAGATAGTGTCAAGTGTGTGGGTCAATAGGTGAGGTTTCAAAATTAGTGTGTCTTTTCTAATTCAAAGCATGGGGTGGGGGTGTCATGGTTTGGCTCAGGGAGTGCTACTGGCAGAGCGGCTAAAATTCAATGGGGAACCCTGAATTCCAAAAATGTAGTGACATACTGAAACAGGCATGATTCCCTCCCTTGGAAACGGCCGTATTCCAACATGAAAACAAAACCCCCAAAGAAGGGGTAGGCCCAAGCATGTCTCCAGGGCCTAAGCCATATTGCGCATCTTGGGGGGCTCCTCAATGGAAGGTGGGGGGAGTGCAAGGTCTTAACATCCGCAGCTCTGTGATGTCATCTTTGGGGGGTGGAAGTGTATTCCCTGGGAACCCGGAAACTTTGTCTAAAGGTTGGGCAATGCTGGAAAGTAATGGTCCCCACAAAAAATTGACACCCTTGAGAACAATTTTTCCTTTTCACTTAGAGTGTACTCACTTTTTTTCCAGAGTTTTTACATTGATGTCTGTGCGTCGGTTTTTTTTTGAGGGGACACCAAATTTATACAAGCTGTACACGATACCCTTACATTATTCAAAGTGTTAGTGTTTTCCCATGAAAAAATAGATAATATTCAAGAATGTGGGGGGTTTCAATTTTATGGAAACGTAATTGGCTTGATTTTGCTTCCCCCAAAAATTAAAAGGATTTAAGCTCTCTGCCCTTTTAGGGTACAGCAGTGGCCGGATGGGGAATTTTTTCTCCCCTTCGTGTTCTTTATTTCTTAAACTTTATATTTCTTATGGCAAGTGTTAACCCCTTTGAGCTTGGGGCCTTTG
>JAODAL010044157.1:0-33149 GCA_025379985.1 Phyllomedusa bahiana
AAAATTTGGAAACTCGGATCAGTACGGATAATAAGTTGACACAGGGGACGACCAGCAAATAGAGTGCCCCTTTGGAGATAATACGGATGAAACTCAGGAAACAGACGGATAGTAATGTAGACAGGACGAACCCCAGCAAAATAGGAGCGCAGTTTGGGGTAAAGCGGGATGTAACCGGGATCAGTACGGAAAAGTAATGAAAGAAAACCAGTGACTGCCCCACAGAATAGTAGTGCAGTCTGAAAAAAAAAAAGAATGTAGGGTTCCTTATGTAATTTAGATGAATGTTTCTTTGCACAGCGCGGGGAGGATGAGGGAAACACTTTTGGGTGGGAGCCCCCTTTGTCTCCAGTCTGTGCCGGGTTCTCGTGACTTGTCCTCCTCGCTCCTCTTTCGCTGGGTTTTCTCGTTCGTCTCTGCTGCTCGTCTGTATCCGCCTGGTCAGGGATCTCCCAGCAGTGACCGTCCTCTCTATCAAAGGGTCGTACGGGTTGAGGAGACGGGGTTTTCTCCCTTTGGGTGCTCCTCCCAGTCCTCCCCGTTCATTTCGGCTCCGTGGGTCCTGACCTCCATATCGCTTGTCCTGGCATCACCTTCCTGCGCTCCCGGGGTCGACCCTGATCAAAAAAACCCCCTTTTCATTCCAATCAAAGCTCCCCCGGCCAGGGGACGGGGAGGAATATTAGTAAAAACCCGAAAACCGGGATGATGGATCTGAAAAGCCCGAACCCCCCTTTCTGAACACTTCAAAATTAGGCGGCCCAGGTAACCCTCCAATTCTTACCTTCCTTATTTTGGGACGTTGGGAATTTAAACGCCAGTCGGGGATTCTATGTTTCAAAAAACTCAGGGGGAAAGATCTAGCCTCTGCATCCCTTTTTTGGGATTAGCGTTCCTCAATCACACCCAATGACCTTTATGTGAAGGGGATCAGACCAACCAGGTTTTCATTGCAACAGCTTTTTCAGGGTCCCTCACGTGCAAGTAAAATTTTTGGGTTGGGTTTTAAAGGGGCTCTAGTGTAGCATTGCTCATTAGGGAGAGGCACCCTGTAGGTGTGTGGAGACTCATTCTCCATTAGTCGCTCCACTGAAATGAGAATATATTCTAAAAGGCTCATGGGAAATGAGCTTGGACTCTGCAGCGCCACCTATTGGATATTGTGTTCCTCAAGTCACATCCCAATCACTGAGCATTGCATGTGAATGGGATTAGAGCCAACCAAATATTCATCTGCAGACAGCTGTTTTGGGGTGTTTGCCCCTCATTAATGCAGAGTAAAGCAGTAGTTGGCTGGATGAGAGGCTGTATGAGTAATGTTCCTCATTAGGTAAAGGCACCATGTAGGTGCCTGAAATCTATATATATTCTAAAAGGCTCCTGAGAAATGTGCTAGGGCTCTGCAGCGTCCCCTATTGGATGTAATGTTCCTCAAGTCACATCCAACTCACTGAGCCTTGAAATGGGAGTGGGATAAGCGCCAACCGGATATTCATCTGCGGACAGCTGTTTTGGGGTGTTTTCCCTTCATTAGTGCAGAGTAGAGTAGTAGTTGGCTGGATGAGAGGCCGAAGGGGTAGCGTAAAAGGAGTAATGTTCCTCATTAGGGAGAGGCACCATGCAGGTGTGTGGAGACTTATACACCATTAATCGCTCAACTGAAATGTATATATATTCTAAAAGGCTCATTGGAAATGAGCTAGAACTCTGCAAGAGCCCCTATTAGATGTAATGGTCCTCAAGTCACGTAATGTGAATGGGATTAAAGCCAACCAAATATTCATCTGCAGACAGCTGTTTTGGGGTGATTGCCCCTCATTAATGCAGAGTAGAGTAGTAGTTGGCTGGATGAGAGGTTGAAGGGGTAGCTTAAAAGAAGTAATGTTCATCATTAGGGAGAATTGCACCATGCAGGTGTGTGGAGACTTATACACCATTAGTCGGCCGCTTAAAAAGTATATTAAAAATTCTAACAGGCTCATGGGAAATAAGCTAGAACTCTGCAACAGCCCCTATTAGATGTAATGTTCCTCAAGTCACGTAACGTGAATGGGATTAGAGCCAACCAGATATTCATCTGCAGACAGCTATTTTGGGGTGTTTGCCCCTCATTAATGCAGAGTTGAATACTAGTTGGCTGGATGAGAGGCTGCAGGGGTCGCTTAAAAGAAATAATATTTCTCATTATGGAGAAGCACCATTTAGGTGTGTGGAGACTTATACACCATTAGTTTCTCCACTGAAATTTAAATATATTCAAAAGAGCTCATGGGAAATGAGCTAGGACTCTGCAGCGTCCCCATATTGGGGTAAAAGTTACTCCAACCAAATGAGTCTTGCAATGGGAGTGGGATTAGAGCCAACCAGATCCTTATCTGCAGACAGCTGTTTCGGGGTGTTTGTCCCTCATCAGTGCAGAGTAGATATTGGTTGGCTGGATGAGAGGCTCTAGGTCACGGGTGTCAAACTGCGGCCCTCCGGCTGTTGGGAAACTACAACTCCCATCATTTCATTTGTATAATCTATAACAGTGGGCATGATGGGAGTTGTAGTTTCCCAACAGCTGGAGAGCCGCAGTTTGACACCCCTGCTCTAGGTGAAGCATTGCTCATTAGCGAGAGGCACCCTGTAGGTGTGTGGAGACTCCATTAGTCGCTCCATTGAGATGAAACACATGCTCTAAACGGCTCATGGGAAATGAGCTTGGGCTCTGCAGCGCCACCTATTGGACATAGCGTTCCTCAAGTCAAGTATTGTGAATGGGATAAGAGCCAACAAGGTATTCATCTGCAGACGGCTCTCTCCACACACCGACATGGAGCCGCTCCCTGATGAGGAACATTACCCCTTTTGAGCTCAAACTCTTCTAGCACTGCTCATAAGGCAGTGGGGTGTACTAGACAGACTCAAGATCTTGGGCAGGAACATGGCAGCCCCCATAGACATTAGAATTGATGGGTGGCTAAAAGCTATGGCCACATGTCATGAACTTTTTGTAGGTCTTAAAACTCACTGGTATTCCTTTCCCCTATATCATTGGCAAAAAGTGATTTTAGAACCAAACAGGGTTCAAACATGTGGCCCTATTATTGATCCGATGATTAGGTCCCTCAAGATGTCCCCTAATCCTCCTCATGGAGTGTTACTTGACTGTAGAGATATTACTCTGGTCAGTGGACCTCAATGGTTTCACCTATGGAGATGGTCTTCGCCCCTGCAAAGTTCTCTGCATTTCAATGGGTCACAACTCCCATCATTGTCACCTCAGCCCAGCTGGACGTCTCCATCATATATCGAGCAAATGTCTTCTTCTTGCCCCATCATTCTACATCTTCATTTTATAATCCACAAACCCAGGAGACCTTAAAGGGGTTGTCTCACTACATTGATTCATCAGATCTCAATCCTGTTTTCTTGGTTTCATTTTGATTTTCAGTTGCGTGTTTGCTGGATTTCCCACTAGGCTGCATAGAAGCCAGTCTGTAAGCAAAAGCAACCATTTCGACAGCCTATCATGAGAAGAGTGAACCGTCTGTAGCTATAGCGACCTCAAGAAGCTGATGCAGCCCGAACAATACAGGATATCTAGGAAATATGTCGATACTGGTATTGGACACATATTGCAAAGTGACTTGTTATTGCAAGACTTAACAAAAAAGCAATCCATGTAGTGAGACAACCCCTTTAAGTCGACAGCGTCCAGTCATGTTCTCCAGGCTCCAGTGCGTCCCAGCACACATGGGGTTAATTATGGTAGATGAACATTAATCCAAGGTCGAGGAATCCAAATGAGGAGATGTGCTGTCAGGTGACATCATATATCATAAGGCCGACCTGTCATTATAGACTAATCCCCCACAGCGCACCCTATAAATCAGTCCTCCACATGATTATTACAGGTGTCATTCCCTGGGATTGTCCTTTCTATTAATCATCACCCTCCCGGGCCCGGAGGCACCGTGCCAGCTTCAGTATTCTGCTTTATTAAACTCTCGGCAACGTAAACTCTTAGGATAAAGTTAGTTGTAAGAAATCAGGACAGTACAAAAGTATATATAGTATAAGTATAGAGTCAGGACAGTACAAGAGACAAGACAGAGCCCTGATTTATAGATAAAAACCTTATACAGCCTGTAATTAAATACCTCTCTACAAAAGCAGGTGGAAAAAGGGGAGAAAGCGGCACTACACCACAAATATATACCGTAATATTGCCCCTATATGCAAAACCACTCTAATAGTGTCCCCATTGTACAGCAAAAATAAGCTTACATAATTACTGACACCCTATGTACAAGAATATAACTAACTATAAGACTGCCCCTATGTACAAGGAATATAAAGCTACTATAATACTGCTCCATATGAACAGGAATATAATCTACTAAAATACTGCCTCTATGTACAAGAATATAACGACTATAAAAAAGCCCCATATTACATGAATAGTAACTACTATAATACTGCTCCTTGTAACAAGAATATAACACTATAAATACTGCCCCTATGTACAATAATATAACTACTATATAACTGCCCCCTGATAGTACAGGAATAGTAACTACTATTCATACTGCCGCCCTTATGTACGAGGAATATAACTACATAATACTGCCCTAGGTACAAGATAGATAACAGTATAAATACTGCCAGACCTATTACAAGAAAAGTAACGTACTTTAGATACTGGCAGTCATATGTTACCAAGAATAGAACAACAGTAAAATACGCTTCCCCTATGTACAAGCATATTAACTACTATAATACGCCTCCCTATGTCCAAGAAGTAATAACTAATATAATACTGCTCCCTATGTAACAGAGAAAATAACTACTATACTACTGCCCCTATGTAGCAAGATCGTATAGACAACTATAATGACAGGCGTCGTCCAATGTACAAATAATATAACTACATATTACAGCTACCACCTGATGAGTGCAGGGAATATAACTATACTATATTTCTTGCCCTCCTATGAACATTGCATAGTAACTCCAATACTAACTGCCCCCTATGGACGGTACGTAATATTTTAACAACTATGAAGAATGCCCCCCGTATGGTACGTTACAAGAATATAACTACTATAAGACTGGCCCGCCTATGTTACAAGATATAACTACTAAAAATACAGCCTTCCTATGTACAAATATAACTACTATACATACTGCTCCCCCTATGAACAGGAAAAAACCTACAATAATACTGTGCCGACCCTGATGTACATGAATAATACTACTATAAACTGCCCTCTATGTACAAGAAATAACTAGTAATAAACTGGTCCCTAGTGTACATGACTATAACTAACTATAATAGTTGCTCCCAAGTAACAAGAATATAACTTACTATATAAAACTGCCCCTATGTACATGAATAAAACTACATAATACTGCTTCCTATGATACAGGAATATAACTACTATAATACTGCTCCTATTTTACAAGAAATATAACTACTATAATACTGCCATATCTATGTACAAGAATAATAACTACTATAATACTGTCCCCTAAGTACGTAATATAACTACTATAATACTGCCCTCCTAAGTACAAATAAAGCTTACTATAACTACTGCTTCCTATGTAAGAAGAATAAATTCTACTAAACACGCCTGCCCCCAGTTACAAGAATAATAACTACTAAATACATGACCCCCTGTGTACAAGAATATAACTACTATCAACTGCCCCCTATGAAACAAGAAATAAAACTACTATAAGTACTGCGTTCCGATGTAAGAAGAACGATATCTACTATCACTGCCCCCTAATTTCAAGAATATAACTACTATAATAGCTGCCCCCTATGTAGCAAGAAGTATAACTACTATAAGACTGCTCTCCTATTATAAGAATATATCTACTAAACACAGCCCCCTAAGAACAGCGAATATTAACTACATAATACTGCCCCCTTGTAACCAAAATATAACCTACTATAGATACTGAGCACCCCCTGTGTACAAGAAAATTAACAACAATAATACTAGCACCTAAGTAAAGAATATAACTACTACATACTGCTCCTAAGTACATAGAATATAACTACAATAATAATGCCCCTAGTGTACAAGAATTATAACTACTATAATACTGCCTCCTATGTTACAAGAATATAAGCTCCTACAATACTGCCCCTAATTACAATGAATATACTACAATAATACATTGGCCCAATGTACAAGTAATACACTACAATAAATAGCTGCCCAATGTACAAGCATAAACTACTATAATATACTGCCCCAATGTACAAGCTTATAACTACTAAAAATACTGCTGGCCCTCTATGTACAAAATATACCTCTACTATAATACTGCCTTCCTATTACAAGATATAACTACTATACTACTGCCCCCCCGATGTCCAAGAATCTAACTACTATAATACTTGCACCCTAATTAAAAGAATATAAACTACTAAATACTGCTTCCTATGTATAAGAATATATCTACTAACACTGCCCCCTGTGTGATGTGGTTGTCGGTGGTATTGCAGCACTATGTGTCGCTGATGTCTGTCATCTTCTTTCACCGTTGTGTCGATGATGTTAGTCTTAGTCTCCGGGATGTGGTAATTCTCCCGCCGATTTTCCCCGTCCCCCCGGGTCCCTCCAGGCTCCCCCCCGTTTCTTTTTCTCTTAAAACCCTTTTGCCTCCGGGGGGCCCTTTGTTAAAAAATACTCCCGTAGACAGTGCTTCAACCCCCGGGTTTTCCCCGGGAAAAGACCTGGGCAGCTCCATAAAATGTGGGGAATTTTAGATGCGGGGGAAATTTTTCCCCGCTCTTGGTAATTTAAATTTAGGACGTCCCCTACTTGACCCCTATCGGGGGCCCTTTTTTTTAAAACCTCCCCCCCAATGCGGGCTTTCCCAAAACCCAAACCAGCAATTCTTGCTGCCCAAAAATTTAAATAAGTGGGGAAAAGGTTTTTATCCTTTGGGACAGCAGCGAAGTGTCACGCAGTCCCGGGGTTCCTGGGCTCGGGTTCCCTGGGGAGTGTACGCGCCCGGTCACACTGGGCATGGCTAAAGTTTTTTAGGTTCTCACACTCCATCACCCCGGGAACTGGGAAATCCCATTAGAGTTTGGGGTCGGGGGAAAGCTCCCTTTTAAACCCCTTTTCGACCCCCCCCCCCCCGAAAATTTTTTTTTTGACGCCCGGATTTTAGGGCTTCGTTTCTAAACGACGGGTGCAGACTTGGGGTTTGTGGGTCCGGGGCCCCCGCAGCACGCCCGGGTTAAAAAGGGGTATACTACACAGCCCTGATTCCCCGGCCCGCTCCCAGAGCAACCGGGGAAAGGGGGGCCCCCCCCCTTTTTTAAACCCTTTTTATTGCGGGGAACCCTCACCACACCCGCGAAAACAAAGGGTTTCCCCCGCCCTGTCCGGGGATCGGGACACCCGGGCCCACAGAGCTCGGGAATTTGGGGCAAAGTCCCCCCTGGGGACCTAGGGGAAAACCCCCGGGGGGTCCGTGTAACCCAAAACCCGTGACCCGGGCCCGACGGTGAGCTGCCCGACAACCCCCTAAATTTAAAAACAACACAGATTTTAAAATTTTTTGGCTAATTTAATATTGCAAAAAACATTACTAAGTGTAAAAAAAAAAATAAAAAAATTCTCCCCCTTCCCTAGGGGTAGAAGAAAAAAAAAAGGGGAAAAAAAAAACCCCCGAAAAAATGGGAAAAAAAAAAAATAAAATAAAATTAAAAAATTTAATAAAAATATTGGGATACATTACCACCCAAAAAAAACCCAAACAAATTTGGTTTTCCACAAACCGTAATAACCGGGAAATTAATCTAACAAATTTTTTAAGGGAAATGTAAAGGTTTAAAAAAAAAAAAAAAAAAATTTAAATAAATAATAAAAAAAAAATTTTGTTAAATTTTTTATAATTTAAAATAAAACTATTCCCCATAAAGTCCAAATTTTCTTGAATAAAATGAGGCCTCATTCAACTGCGTCATTGAAAAAATAAAAAAGTTACAACGATGGAAACGCAAGGAGGCAAAAACTAAAAAAATGTTCTGGTCATTAACTACTTTTCAGGCGTTCGGCTTAAGGGGTTAAGCACGTCTTTACCAGTTTATGCCGATCTTGCTGTGTTGCACTCTGGTAGGTGTAATTGTGTCACTGTTGCACTCTGGTAGGTGTAATTGTGTCACTGTTGCACTCTGGTAGTTGTAGTCGTGTCACTGTTGCACTCTGGTAGGTGTAGTCGTGTCACTGTTGCACACTGGTAGGTGTAATCGTGTCACTGTTGCACACTGGTAGGTGTAGTCGTGTCACTGTTGCACTCTGGTAGGTGTAGTCTTGTCACTTGCGCTCTGGTAGGTGTAGTCGTGTCACGGTTGCGCTCTGGTAGGTGTAGTCGTGTCACTGTTGCGATCTGGTAGGTGTAGTCGGGTCACTGTTGCGTTCTGGTAGGTGTAGTCGAGTCACTGTTGCTCTCTGGGAGGTGTAGTCGTGTCACTGTTGCACTCTGGTAGGTGTAGTCGTGTCACTGTTGCACTCTGGTAGGTGTAGTCGTGTCACTGTTGCGCACTGGTACGTGTAGTCGTGTCACTGTTGCGCACTGGTAGGTGTACTCGTGTCAATGTTGCGCTCTGGTAGGTGTAGTCGTGTCACTGTTGCGCTCTGGTACGTGTAGTCGTGTCACTGTTGCGCTCTGGTACGTGTAGTCGTGTCACTGTTGCGCTCTAGTAGGTGTAGTCGTGTCACTGTTGCACTCTGGTAGGTGTAGTCGTGTCACTGTTGCGCTCTGGTAGGTGTAGTCGTGTCACTCTTGCGCTCTGGTAGGTGTAGTCGTGTCACTGTTGCGCTCTGGTAGGTGTAGTCGTGTCACTGTTGCACTCTTTGTGGATGTGAGCGCCGTGGAACATTTTGATTTTCTGCACTACTACTGCTCTTACTCCAACACAAGCACTTGTGCTTCAGAGTTTAACCCAGGGCTGTGGAGTCAGAGTTGGTGCCAATTTTGGTGGAGTTGGAGTTGTAATAAAATAGACCGACTCCCAAAAAATGTCCAGTTAGTTCAATGTGGGGCCAAGAGCAAGATGAATTGGGTCTGGCCAGTGCTACTGCTCTCATATCTTCAGCCTCTTCAGACGAGTTTAATTGTGAAAAGTATTTGGATGACCTGGAGCAGGCAAAGTGTACCGCAGGGGAGAAGATCCCGCTCCCATAGCAAACAGATTGACCAGATTTCTGCAAAATGTTTCACTTGTTCTTAAAGAAGTAGAAGATGAAGCGTTCATCAGACCTGACTGTGCCTGAGGCAATTCTTTTATACCCTGAGATTGTTAGAGATGTTGCCCCTGTGGTCAGGACTGGGACAAAGGTATTTTGGTGCTCAAGGCCTATAGCTCCCCCTCAAATTCATCCCACTCTATACCTCCTTGCGCCCCCTTTTAGGCCTGGGATGAAGTGGCGCCCTAGGCGGTAGCCTACTTTCACCTACCCGTCGTCCTGGCGATGCATGTGGTCACTGCTTTGCCCCCAACCCAAGTTAGTGTAGAGAGGCCGTTCTCTAGCCTGGAAATAATGAGATCAGATGTGAGGTCGTCTATGAAGGATCTGATGGAGACGATACTATTCCTTAGAACAAATTCAGAGACTCCATAAATGTTATTCAGGATGATTTTGTTGAAAACTGTTCTTCCCACTTCCTGCAGTGTTTTGCATATTTACAAGTTTTTGTGTTCTAAACTTGTATCCAATAAATACATTTTACAATGACAAGCAAAAGGGTAACAATGTTTTGACCTTGTGATTTTCAGGCTCCATATCTCACCATCCACTACAGCTTTGACCATGAGGCTCCCATCTTGGATCATCTTGGATCTCATACATAACTTTGACCTGCAATTATTTAGCATATGCTTAGTTCTGCAGATTCTTGTCATGTAATGGACATTGTTACTGTTTTGCTCCTGGTGCTGGCTCTGAATCTTTTTCTTCTTCTTACTTCAAATAACACCCTGTTCTCACATTCCCTAATAGCTCATGTATTAGGCTATTCTCAGGTGAAGGTCACTGGTTCGAGCAGCCATGAAGAAGATTTCCCAAAAAGTGAAGCAGCATCATCAGCTCATCGATAGCGTCTCTGGGCCGAGGACCATCGCCAAACTGCACATGTGGAGGCCCCTGACAGCGGAAAGAATATGGAATGAAATCCGTCCAAAGCCAAGAGGTGACGTCCGGGGGGAAATATCAGACCCAACAAGTCGCTCATCACAAGTTCGATCAGTTCAGACGCTAAGACACAGCAGTGGAGGTGGCGGCTCAGAGGCGGCTCATAGGTGGTGCAGGCGGCTCGTAGGCAGTGCAGGCGGTTCGCAGGCAGCGGAGGAGGCGGCTCGTGGCCGGTGCAGGCGGCTCATAGGCAGCAGAGGTGGCTCGTAGGCTTCTATCACAGACGTCCATGCAAACATCGGGCGCATTACACAGGTCTGGAACGATGGCCCGAAAAAAGGGGAAGAAGCCGCGACTTCAATCTCCTCATAAGAAGCTTCGGCAAAGAGTTTACAGAAAGGACGAAACATGGAAATTGAAACAGGGGAAATGTTGGATGGAGATGAAAGTCAAATAACCGGACTCTGATGGGGGGAAGGGAAGAAACCAATGGAGAAGGGGCGACCGGGAGCGAGAGAAGAAAGTCAAAAGAGAGGACACTGATTGGGGGGAAATGGAAGAACCAAAGGAGAAGGGGCGACCGGAGCGAGAATGAAATCCAATAGACCGGACTCTGATGGGGGGAATAGGAAGAACCAAGGGAGAAGGGGCGACCGGAGCGAGAGATGAAAGTCAATAGACCGACTCTGATGGGGGAATAGGAAGAACCAAGGAGAAGGGCGCACCGGAGCGAGAGATGAAAGTCAATAGACCGGACTAGGGGGGGGGGTGGGGGGGGGGAGGGGAGGGGGTGGGGGGGTGAAATAGAAGAAACCAAGGGAGAAGGGGCGACCGGTTAGCATAGATTAAAGGTCACTGATACCTATACATCTGTATGGGGGGAAATGGGACAGAACCAATGGAAATGGAGGCGAATGGAGCGAGTAGATGAAAGTCAATAGACACGGGCTCGTTATGGGGAATGGGGTAGAAACCTCAGGGATCAATGTATGTCTATATAAGGTAAAGTACCAATAGACCCGGTTTTGGCTACTGCTGGGGTGCCAGGGTCGCACCCCCGGGGCGAAGTGCGACCGGACGCGAGATAAGCTAAAGACAAAAAGCCCATTTTTCCTCTATCATGGTTGAAATGTGTGCCGCCCCGCGGGAGTCAGTTCTCAAAATAGTATCGCGCGTAAAGTATAAACCCTCACCTCCTCTTTTTTTCACAGAGAGTGGATGGCATGTGGATACAAAACCACGGTAGAAGTGGTCGATCGTCATGCGACCAACACGCTCCTGCACAGCATGGGGGGAATGGTCCCTTCCCCCCGTGCCATCTCGGCTCACCGTCCGGTCTCTCTCATCCCTACCCATGTCGACCCCATGTCTCAGCACTTTTTCCATTTTCAGCTCCCCCCGGTCTGCCAGGGTTGATGATCCCCTCTCTTCTCTCGCATCCAACCCACTCCTTGCAACATCATTTTGCCATGTCCGGTCCCCCACTATTTTTTGCCCCCTCATTCTCCCTTTCTCTCGGCTACATCCACTACCACATCTCCCTTAAATCACATCAGGGGGGCAAATGTGTCCTCCCGCTCCTGTCTCCCTGGGCGACAGAGTGAACAGAAGAAGTCAATAGACGGGTCTCTGATAGGGGGGGAAGAGAAGAACCAATGAGAAGGATATCGACGTTGTGCCAGACTGAAAGTCCAAACGAACCAGTCTCTAATGGGGCCCATGTCCGTCCCCCCCTTTCTGCCGGGGTCGACCGTGTTTAGCGCGCATGATATACAGATCCATAGTACCGGTCACTGTGAAGGTGTGAATTGTTCCCCCCACGGTAATGCGCCTTGTGCTGCCCTGGCTCGCGGATCCACTACCCACGAGACCTGGCTCAGATGGGTGGGAATGGGAAGAACCAAATGGAGAAGGATAAGCAACAAGCGAGAGATGGAGGAACTGTCAGTTCGGGGAGGAGCCTGAGGATATGGGGAAGGGGTCACGAGCAAAGATGTTTGGAGATACTTGAACCAGGGATTAAGGTGACCGTCAAAGCTCAGACAGCTCTATTTGAGTGCCCTACAAGTATTAGTAGAGCTTCATAACATCTCTCAATACTATTGGGAATAAGAGGATACATATGACCAGCAAGACAACTACCTGAAGCAGACTGGTAAATCTCCAAGGTTGGAGAATGGAAGAGGGTCCGTTGACAATGAGAGGAGCTACAGGAATCCACAGATCCCCAAACCTCACCCCAATTCTCAACACTTGTGGGGAGAACTGTAGCAGCACCTACTCTACTTCGATCCCCCCGACAATTCTGCAACCACCAATGGGAGCAGAGACAGCCGATACCGTTGACAGAAATTGTGGTCAGACCATGCTGGAGATCTGCTCCAGAGCCCAGAAGGAATACAGGCCAGAGCAGAAAATCCAACAGAAGATGTCCACCAAAATAAGCAAACAGATAATCAGCAGAACTACGCAGTTTGCTAAAACCATGCAGATCAATAGATGGACCACACATGACAGAAAGACAGAGAAACCCAAAACCCTAACGCCTCCATACCCCTCAGTCTAGTAGGCATGTTATCTGCACTTTCTCCTTGAAGATACAGCATGTTGAGTCAAGAACTATTTTAACCCTATAGCTTGTCAGTGTCTGTTCTACACAAAATAGCATTAATATAATGTTAATCATAGGGATAAACATGCCGGATGTTCCATATTAAACTACAGGCACGAAATCACATATAAACATGCCCGAACAGTCCCCAATGTGTGCGCCGGCGACCGAGACTTATGCTCTTAATCTGCCTCCGCCAGCCCCAGGGGTTCCACAGTCTTCTGTCTTCACACTCCGTTGTTTTGTGGGGTGATGCCTCGTTTGTACCCTCCATCCACGTTTCTCGCTCGTGCGCGTCGTCTTCCCTCGTCCGATTGTTTGGGGTGCGCTCATCCGATTTGTTTGTGGTGCGCACGTCTTGTCGTCCGATTGTTTGGGGTGCACTCATCTGATTGTTTGGGGTGCGCTCGTCTTCTCGTCTGATTGTTTGGGGTGTGCTCATCCGATTGTTTGGGGTGCGCTCATCTGATTGTTTGGGGTGCGCTCATCTGATTGTTTGGGGTGCGCTCATCTGATTGTTTGGGGTGCGCTTGTCTTTTGTCCAATTGTTTTGGTGGAAGTGCACATATATCTCGTCCGATTGGTTTGGGTGCGCTAACGTCTTCTCTTCCTATGTAGGTGGTAGCCGCTTCATCTGATTGTTTGGGGTGCGCTTGTCTTCTCGCCCTATTATTTGGGGTGCGCTCAGCCGATTGTTTGGGGTGCGCTCATCTGATTGTTTGGGGTGCGCTCGACTTCTTGTCCCATTGTTTGGGGTGCGCGCGTCTTCTCTTCCGACTGTTTGGGGTGAGCTTGTCTTCTCTTCCGACTGTTTGGGGGTGAGTCTTGTCTTCCTCTTTTACCTACGTTTGGGGGTGAGCATTGTCTCTTTTCCGATGTTTTGGGGGTGTAGCCTTGTCTTCTCGTCCCATTGTTTACTGTGTTCGTCTTCTCGTCTGACTGTTTGGGGTGCGCTCGTCTTCTCGTCCCATTGTTTGGGGTGCGCTCGTCTTCTTGTCCCATTGTTTGGGTTGCGCTCATCTTCTCGTTCGATTTTGTGGGGTGCGCTCGTCTTCTCATGCGATTGTTTGGGTTGCGCTCTGACTATCTCATCGATTGGATTTGGGCTGCGCTCCGTCTTCCTTCATGCGATTGTTTGGGGTGCGCGCGTCTTCTCATGCGATTGTTTGGGTTGCGCTCGTCTTCTCGTCCGATTGTTTGGGTTGCTCGCGTCTTCTCGTCCGATTGTTTGGGTTGCGCTCGTCTTCTCGTCCGATTGTTTGGGTTGCGCGCGTCTTCTTGTCCCATTGTTTGCATTGCGCTGGTCTTCTTCTCCCATTGTTTGGGTGCGCTCTTCAATACCCCATTGTTTGGGGTTGCGCTCGTCTTCTCGTCCCATTGTTTGGGTTGCGCTCGTCTTCTCATGCGATTGTTTGGGTTGCGCTCGTCTTCTCGTCCCATTGTTTGGGTTGCGCCTGTCTTCTTGTCCCATTGTTTGGGTTGCGCTCGTCTTCTTGTCCCATTGTTTGGGGTACGCTTGTCTTCTCCTCTGATTGTGTGGGGTGGGCTCGTCTTCACATGGCGGTTTGTTTTGAGTGTGCGCCTGTCTTCTTGTCCCATTGTTTGGGGTGCGCTCGTCTTCTTGTCCCATTGTTTGGGGTACGCTTGTCTTCTCCTCTGATTGTTTGGGGTGTGCTCCGTCGTTTTCTCTGCGATGTTTTTTGGGTATGCCTTCGTCTTTCTCCTGCGATTGTTTGGGTTGCGCTCGTCTTCTTGTCCCATTGTTTGGGGTGCGCTTGTCTTCTCCTCTGATTGTTTGGTGGAGCTATGCTTTCTTCTCAAAACGAATTGGGGTTTGGGTGTGCGGCTCTGTCTTTTGTCCCATTGTTTGCGTTGCGCTCATCCGATTGTTTGGGGTGCACTCATCTGATTGTTTGGGGTGCGCTCGGTCTTCCTCGTCTATTGTTGGGGTGTGTCTCACCGATTGTTTGGTGGCTGCGCTCATTTGATTAGTTTGGTGTGCAGCTGTCATCTTGATTGTTTTGGGGTGCGCTCATCTGATTGTTTGGGGTGCGCTGGTCTTATTGTACAATTGTTTGGGATGTGCTCATTTTCTCGTCCGATTGTTTGGGGTGCGCTCGTCTTCTCTTCCTATTGTTTGGGGTGCGCTGGTCTTCTTGTCCCATTGTTTGCATTGCGCTGGTCTTCTTCTCCCATTGTTTGGGGTGCGCTCGTCTTCTCCCATTGTTTGGGGTGCGCTTGTCTTCTCGTCCCATTGTTTGGGGTGCGCGCGTCTTCTCATGCGATTGTTTGGGTTGCGCTCGTCTTCTCATGCGATTGTTTGGGTTGCGCCTGTCTTCTTGTCCCATTGTTTGGGTTGCGCTTGTCTTCTTATCCCATTGTTTGGGGTACACTTGTCTTCTCCTCTGATTGTTTGGGGTGTGCTCGTCTTCTCATGCGATTGTTTGGGTTGCGCCTGTCTTCTTGTCCCATTGTTTGGGTTGCGCTCGTCTTCTTGTCCCATTGTTTGGGGTACGCTTGTCTTCTCCTCTGATTGTTTGGGGTGCGCTCGTCTTCTCATGCGATTGTTTGGGTTGCGCTCGTCTTCTCATGCGATTGTTTGGGTTGCGCTCGTCTTCTTGTCCCATTGTTTGGGGTGCGCTTGTCTTCTCCTCTGATTGTTTGGGGTGCATGCGTCTTCTCAAACGATTGTTTGGGTTGCGCTCTCGGTCCTCGTTTGTCCCATTGTTTTGGCTTCGCTCAGCCGAGTTGATTGGGGTGCACGTCCATCGTGATTGTTTGGGTTGCGCCTTGCTTCCTCGTCTGATTGTTTGGGGTGTGCTCATCCGATTGTTTGGGGCTGCGCTCATTTGATTGTTTGGGGTGCGCTCATCCGATTGTTTGGGGTGCGCTCATCTGATTGTTTGGGGTGCGCTTGTCTTTTTGTTCAATTGTTTGGGATGTGCTCATTTTCTCGTCCGATTGTTTGGGGTGCGCTCGTCTTCTCTTCCTATTGTTTGGGGTGCGCTGGTCTTCTTGTCCCATTGTTTGCATTGCGCAGGACCTTCTTATCTCTCCATTGTTGGGTGTGCGCTCAGACCTTCATCTGATTCCCGCATGTTTGGGGTGCGCTCGTCTTCTCCTCTGATTGTTTGGGGTGCGCGCGTCTTCTCAAGCAATTGTTTGGGTTGCGCACGTCTTCTCATGCGATTGTTTGGGTTGCGCTGGTCTTCTTGTCCCATTGTTTGGGTTGCGCTGGTCTTCTTGTCCCATTGTTTGGGTTGCGCTGGTCTTCTTGTCCCATTGTTTGGGTTGCGCTCGTCTTCTTGTCCCATTGTTTGGGGTGCGCGCGTCTTCTCATGCGATTGTTTGGGGTGAGCTTGTCTTCTCGTTCCATTGTTTGGGGGGCGCTCGTCTTTTCGTCCCATTGTTTGGGGTGCCCTCGTCTTCTCGTCCGACTATTTGGGTTGCGCTTGTCTTCTCTTCCTATTGTTTGGGGTGCACTCATCTTCTCTTCCGATTGTTTGGGGTGCGCTCGTCTTCTTGTCCCATTGTTTGGGTTGCGCTCATCTTCTCGTTCGATTGTTTGGGGTGCGCTCTGTGACTTCTCATAGCGTATTGTTTGGGTTGCACTGACTTCTTCATGCGATTTAGGGTTGCCTCGTCGACTCTGCGTTTTTTTTGGGTTGCGCTCGTCTTCTTGTCCCATTGTTTGGGGTGTGCTTGTCTTCTCCTCTGATTGTTTGGGGTGCGCGCATCTTCTCAAGCGATTGTTTGGGTTGTGCACGTCTTCTCATGCGATTGTTTGGGTTGCGCTGGTCTTCTTGTCCCATTGTTTGGGTTGCGCTGGTCTTCTTGTCCCATTGTTTGATGCCCTGGTCTTCTTGTCCCATTGTTTGGGTTGCGCTCGTTTTTTGTCCCATTGTTTGGGGTGCGCGCGTCTTCTCATGTGATTGTTTGGGTTGTGCTGGTCTTCTTGTCCCATTGTTTGGGGTGCGCTGGTGTTCTCGTCCGACTGTTTGGGTTGCCCTCGTCTTCTCGTCCCATTGTTTGGGGTGCGCGCGTCTTCTCATGTGATTGTTTGGGTTGCGCTCGTCTTCTCGTCCGATTGTTTGGGTTGCGCGCGTCTTCTCACGCGATTGTTTGGGGTGTGCTGGTCTTCTCGTCCCATTGTTTGGAGTGTGCTCATCTTCTTGTCCCATTGTTTGGGGTGCGCTGGTCTTCTCGTCCCATTGTTTGGGATGTGCTCATCTTCTCTTCCCATTGCTTGGGGTGAGCTTGTCTTCTCAGCTGACTGTTTGGGTTGCGCTCGTCATCTCGTCCCATTGTTTGGGGTGAGCTTGTTTTCTCAGCTGACTGTTTGGGTTGCGCTCGTCATCTCGTCCCATTGTTTGGGGTGAGCTTGTCTTCTCAGCTGACTGTTTGGGTTCGTCTCGGCATCACGTCCCGATTGTTTGGTTGAGCTTGTTTTCTCAGCTGACTGTTTGGGTTGCGCTCGTCATCTCGTCCCATTGTTTGGGGTGAGCTTGTCTTCTCCTCTGATTGTTTGGGGTGCGCGCGTCTTCTCGTCCCATTGTTTGGAGTGTGCTCGTCATCTCACATTCTTGTTCTCAGTTGCTTCATGCTCTGTCTCTTTTTGCAGGTGGAAAGCGTCGGTGCATCCAAAGACAATGCCTCAGTCCCTAAGTGCCACATGTCCCCAAAAACCAGCCACCCCGATCCTGTGCCCAATGGAGAGACCACCAATGTGCAGCTGAAGCCCGAGGCGCCCCCACCAGAGAGCGCCACTCCTGAGCCCGTCCCTAAAGACAAGAAGATGAACCACGAAGAGGAGGAGGAGGGGACAGAAGCAGAGTCCTCGCTGGAGAACGGCCGCTGCTCGGTGAGCGATGAGCCAGACTCCCAGGACGCGGAGGAGTCCTTTGCCAATAAGAGGAGAGGGAGGAGGAGCCAAGAAGACGGGGCCGAGATGAGTAAGTGTTCACGGAGGAGCATGGGTGAGGCAATCACCCGGCCATTGCATGAGGTTTTAGTTCTTGTATTTCTGCTATATTAAGCTTATACTGCAGTGTAAAGCATGGGGAGAAGGGCTGCTATAGACACCAGTAGATGATGTGGCATAGTTGCAGGGTAACGTTCCCCGGGCAGAAACCTATGGAGCCCGGTGGGGAGGGTCTGACCTGGAGGGCGCCCCCTGCTTGGTAAGGATAGTCTCAACCAGAGGGCACCCCCCGGTGGGGGGAATAGTCTCACCAGGGGCAAAACCCCGGGTGGGGATAGTCTCACCCAGGGGCACTCCCTGTGGTGGGGATAGTCTCAACCAGAGGGCACAAACCCCGTGCATTGGTGGGGGGTAGTCTCACCGGAGGCACTCCCTGCTGGTGGGGATAGTCTCACCCCGAAGGGGACTCCCCGCATGGGGGGGGATAGTCCCCACCCGGAGGGCACCCCTGCTGTGGGGATAGTCTCATCCCGGAAAGGGGGCTCCCTGCTGGTGGGGAATTGTCTCACCCGGAGGGCACTCCCTGCATGGTGGGGATAGTCTCAACCAGAGGGCACCCCCTGCATGGGGGGGATAGTCTCACCTGGAAGGCACTCCCTGCGTGGTGGGGATAGTCTCACCTGGAAGGCACTCCCTGCGTGGTGGGGATAGTCTCACCTGGACGGCACTCCCTGCGTGGTGGGGATAGTCTCATCCGGAGGGCACTCCCTGCTGGTGGGAAGCTCACCTGGAAGGCACTCCCTGCGTGGTGGGGATAGTCTCAACGGGAGGGCACTCCCGGCATGGTGGGGATAGTAACAACCGGAGGGGACTCCCTGCCTGGTGGGGATAGTCTCACCCGGAGGGCACTCCCTGCATGGTGGGGATAGTCTCACCGGAGGGGACCCTGCTGGTGGGATATCTACACCGGAAGGGCACTCCCTGCATGGTGGGGTTAGTCACACCCGGATGGCACTCCCTTCATGGTGGGGATAGTCTCACCCAGAGGGCACTCCCGGCATGGTGGGGGATAGTCTCATCCGGAGGGCACTCCCTGCGTGGTGGGGATAGTCTCACCCGGAGGGCACTCCCTGCGTGGTGGGGATAGTCTCATCCGGAGGGCACTCCCTGCATGGTGGGGATAGTCTCACCCGGAGGGCACTCCCTGCATGGTGGGGATAGTCTCACCCGGAGGGCACTCCCGCTGGTGGGGATAGTCTCACCGGAGGGCACTCCCCTTTCATGGGGGGGATAGTCCCCCCGGAGGGCCCCCTTTTCATGGTGGGTAGGTCCCCCAGAGGCGCCCCTGTGTCATGGGGAGGGGGAGGCTCCCGCCCGGAGTGCGCCCCCTGTGTCATGGGGAGGGGGAGGCTCCCGCCCGGAGTGCGCCCCCTGTGTCATGGGGAGGGGGAGGCTCCCGCCCGGAGTGCGCCCCCGGTGTCTTGGGGAGGGGAAGGCTCCCGCCCGGAGTGCGCCCCCTGTGTCATGGGGAGGGTTTCCTCACAGCGTAGCTGATTTTTTTTGTCTCTTCTCCTTTCAGACAAAGAAGAAAGAGAAGACGAGGACTCGGATTCCCCCAAATCAGAGGTGAGACCCAGATGTGTCCTCAGGGACGCTGTTAATAAAGTGTATTGATGGTGACCTTGTGTGTACTGACAAATAAGCTTCATATATCTAAGTGGCCGTGTTGTCAGCCAATCAGAGCATAGCTTTCCACACGCGCACTGGACATACTTAAAGGAACCGTCCATTTCCATGACCCCTCCCACTTAGTCCTGGGGTTGGTTACCTCCTGCATCATTTCTTAATTGCCCCTCTCTGGGCGGAGCTTAGTTGACATCTTTGCTGGGAAAGAGAAGTAAGGGGCGGGGCCAGGCACATCTTTGCTGCGAGACAATGGTTGTCATGGTGATGACTGTTACAATCTGCTACAATGTAGAACCCAGGCTGTCGCCATGACTACAGAGGCAATGCTGCACCCTGCAGGGAGTCCTCGGGGCAGGGAGTCATCTCCCCTTTAGTCCTGAGCGGGGGCCGGCCAGATCCTTGGAGGCGGGGGGCGGCGGCCATTGTGCTTGTCCCTATAACTCAGACGGTCTTTCTTTTTGAGCAGGGTTACCGCCGCCGGCTGCGTGGAGGGCTGGGCTGGGAGTCTGGTCTGCCGTTCAGAGGCACTATGCAGGCTGCCAGCTCAGGCGGGGGGACCCCTTTTTACTCAGTCAAGAGGAAAGAGAGATGAGTGGCTGGCCCGATGGAAGAAAGAGGTAGGGACACCCACGGGGCACAGCTCCTGCCATCTGCCAATGTCGCCGGCCTTATAGACAGGGGGCCCCAGCCCTCCAGAAGCAGGCGCTGGAGGCGGCCGAGGGGAGCGGAGGGTTGTGTGATGTCTCCTGAAATGGGGAACGGGATCCGAGGACATGACACAGTGTACAGCGCCCCCCTGTGATAGATGACATCATAGTGTACAGCCCCCCCGTGATAGATGACATCTTTAGGTGATACAGGAGCCCCTGTGATAGATGACCATCATAGTGTACAGCCCCCCCATAGTGATTGTGACTTCTTAGTGTACCGCGCCCCCTGTGATAGATGACAGATGTGTACAGCCCCCTGTGATTGATGTCATCTAATGTGTAAACAGCCCCCTGTGATAGATGACATAATAGTGTACAGCCTGTGATAGTTGGGACATCATTGTGTACTAGCGCCCCTGCTGTAGATGTCATCAGTGTACAGCCCCCGTGTGATAGGATGAACAGCATAGTGTACATGCGGCCCTGTGTTAGGTTGACATCCATAGTGTACAGCGGCCCCCCCTGTGAATAGATGAATTTCATTGTGTACTAGCGCCCTGTGATAGAAATGACATCATGTGTTCAGGCCCCCTGTGTTAGATGAATTATAGTGTACAGCCCCCCTTGGTAGATGGACATTCATATTGAACAGGGCCCCTGGGATAGATGACATCATAGTGTACAGCCCCCGGTGAGCGATGACATCATAGTGTACAGCCCCCTGTGATAGATGACATCATAGGGAACAGCGCCCCCGGTGATAGATGAAATCATAGTGTACAGCCCTAGTGATAGAGGGACTTAATTAGTGTACAGCGCCCCCTGTGATAGATGACATCACAGTGTACAGCGCCCCCTGTGATAGATGACATCATAATGTACAGTGCCCCCCTGTGATAGATGAATAATAGTGTACAAGCGGCCCCCCCCCATGTGATAGATGACATCATAGTGAACAGCCCCCCTGTGATAGATGACATCATAGTTGTTACAGCCCTGTGATAGAGGAATTCATAGTGTACAGAGGGCCCTGTGATAGGATGACATCATATAGTGAACAGCCCCCCTGTGATAGATTAAATCATAGTGTACAGCCGCCCCCTGTGATTGATGACATCATAGTGTACAGCTCCCTGTGATAGATGACATCATAGTGTACAGCACCCCTGTGATAGATGACATCATAGTGTACAGAGCCCCCCTGTGTTAGATGACATCAGAGTTTACTGCCCCCTGTTTTTGATGACTTCATCTTTTACAGTGCCCCATGTGATAGATGACATCATAGTGTACAGCGCCCCTGTGATATATGACATCATAGTGTACAGCCCCCTGTGATAGATGACATCATAGTGTACAGCCACCTGTGATAGATGACATATAGTGTTAACAGCCCTGTGATAGTGAATCATAGGTACAGCTTGCCCTTGTGATTTAGATGACATCATTGTGTATAGCCCCCTGTGATTGATGACATCATTAGGTACACCCCACCCGTGATTGATGACTTATAGAAGTACAGACCCCCTGTGACTAGATGACATCGCATAGTGTAAGCTCCCTGTGATACTAGATGACTTCTGTGTTTACAGCCCCCCTGTGATAGATGACATCATAGTGTACAGCCCCCCCTGTGATAGATGTCATTATCGTGTACTGGCCCCCCCCCCCCATGTGATTGTAACATCATAATGTAACAGCCCCCTGTGTATAGATGACTCATAGTGTAACAGCGGCCCTGGGATAGATGATATCTAGTGTTCAACGCCCTGTGATAAGATTTTTTTTTTTTTGTTTTATTTTTTTCTTGGGGGGTGGTGTTTGGATTGTTTGGGTTTTGGGGGGGGGGGTTGTTGGGGGGAATCTTTTTTGTTGGTTGTTCCCATAATGTGGTGGTTTTTTTGTGTGTTGTTTTTGGTTGGTGTGGGGCGGTATGGTGCTTGGGGTGATTATGGTGGGTTGGCGTTTGGTTTGGCGGTACGTGGGGGTGGGTGTTTTATTGTTAGTTTTGGTCTATAGTTTTCTTGAAGTCTTTCTAGTGGTGTTCCATAAAGTTTTAATTAGAGTGGGTGGGGGGTGTTGGGAATGTGTGGGGGTGATGGTGGGGTGGGGGTGATTTGCTTTTATCCGAGAGGCGGGGAGGGGGGGGGGGGATCTTAAGGGGGGGGGCTTATCGATTGTGGGGGGGGGTGGGGGGGTGCGAGGCTAGGGGGTGGGGGGGGGGGGGGGGGGGGTTAGGTGTTTCTTGGGGAGGGGGGGGGGCGGTGTGGGGTGGGTGGGGGGGGGGAAAGGATTGGTGGGGAGAGGGGGGGGGGGGGTGGCGGGTTGAGGAAGAACTTTGTGTTTTGGTTTATTGGGGGGGGGGGGGGGGGGGTTGGGGGGGGTTGCGGGGGGGTATTTATTTTTAGTCGGCGTTTGGGGGGGGGGGGGGGGGGTGCTACCTGTGGTGGGTGGGAGGGGGGGGGGGGGGGTGGGGGGGGGGGGGGGGGGGGGGGGTGGGGGGGGGGGAGGGCGGGGGTGGTGGAGGGGGTGGGGTGGTGAGGGGGGGGTGGGGGAGAAGGGGGGGGGGGGGGGGGGTGGGTGGGGTTCTATTTATTCTTTTATTTTGTCACTTGGGGGGATATGGGGGGGGGTTGGGGGGGTTGTGGGGGGGGGGGCGGGTGTGGTGGGTTGGGGGGGGTGGTGTGGGGTTTGTGGATTTTTGGGGGAGGGGTTGTACCATTTTTTTGTTTTTTTTTTTAAAAATTTTATTTATTTTTTTGTTTTTTTTTTTTTTTATTTTTTTTTTTTTTTTTAGCCCCCACCAAAAAAAAGATTTTTTATTTTTTTTTTTATTTTACGTTTTTTTTTCATAATATAATAATACAATTTTTTTTTTTTTTTTTTTTTTTTTTGACCCAGTTTTTTTTCTTTTTTTTTTTTATTTTAAAATCCAATTTCTTTTTTTTTTTTTTATTTATTTTATTTTTTCATTTTTTTCAAGATTTTTTTTTTAATTTTTTTTCTTTTTTTTTTTTTTTTTTTTTTTTTTTTTTTTTTTTTTTTTTTTTTTTTTATTTTTTTTTTTTTTTTTTTTTTTTTTATTAACAACTACTAAAAATTCATAAATAGTGTATCAGGCCCTGTGATAGATGGACATCATATTGTACAGCGCCACCCCTGTTGATAGATGACCTTCTAGGTGTACAGCCGCCCTGTGATAGATGACCTAATAGTGTTACAGCCCCCCTGTGAATAGATGACTACATAGTGTACAGTCCCCCCGTGTTGGATAGATGACTCATAGTGTACAGCGCCCCCTGTGATAGATGACCATCTTAGAGTGTACAGCCCCTGTATAGATTGACTTCATAGTTGTACCAGCCCCCTGTGATAGATGACATCTTAGTGTACAGAGCCCCCCCTGTGATAGATGCCTATAGTGTTAAAGCGACACCATGTATAGATGGGACCCTCATAGTGTTCGCGTCCACCTGTGATAGAAGACATCATAGTGTACAGCGCCCCCCCTGTGATAGATGACCTCATAGTGTACAGGCCCCTGTGATGATGAATCATAGTGTTCAGGCCCCGGTGATAGTTGACATAAAATCATAGTGTAACATGCCCCCTTGATTGAGGACATCATTGTGTACTGTACAGCGCCGTGATAGAAGACATCATAGTGTTCAGGCCCCTGTGATAGATGTCCTATAGTTGTTACAGCGACCCATGTGATAGATGACTTCATTAGTGTACAGCGCCTGTGATAGATGACATCATAGCGTACAGCGCCATGTGATAGATGACATCATAGTGTACAGCCCCCTGTGATAGATGACATCATAGTGTACAGCCCCCCTGTGATAGATGACATCATAGTGTACAGCCCACTGTGATAGATGACATCATAGTGTACAGCGCCCCCCGCTTGTGTTGATGACATAATAGTGTTACAGCCCCTGTGATAGATTGACTCATAGTGTACAGTCGCCCCCCTTGTAACTATGATGACATCATAGTGTACAGCGCCCCCTGTGATGATGACATCTTTACTTAGTGACAGCCCTGTGTTAGATGAACATCCATAGTGTACAGCGCCCCCCTGTGATAGATGACATCATAGTGTACAGCGCCCCTTGGATAGATTACATCTTAGTGACAAGGCACCCTGTGATAGATGACATCATAGTGTACAGCGCCCCCCTGTGATGATGAACATCTTAGTGTACAGCGCCCCTCCTGTGATAGTATGAACATCATAGTGTACAGTGCCCCATGTGATAGATGACAACATAGTGTACAGCGCCCCTTGTGATAGTTGAACATATAGTGTACAGCGCCCCTGTGATTAGATGACCATCATAGGTTACAGCCGCCCCTGATGAATAGATGAATCATGAGTGTACAGCACCGTGGTGGATGGGACATCATAGTGTACAGCGCCCCCCTGTGATAGATGACATCATAGTGTACAGCCCCCTGTGATAGATGACATCATAGTGTACAGCGCCCCCTGTGATAGATGACATCATAGTGTACAGCCCCTGTGATAGATGACATCATAGTGTACAGCGCCCCCTGTGATAGATGACATCATAGTGTACAGCGCCCCCCTGTGATAGATGACATCATAGTGTACAGCCCCCCTGTGATAGATGACATCATAGTGTACAGCGCCCCCTGTGATAGATGACATCATAGTGTACAGCGCCCCCTGTGATAGATGACATCATAGTGTACAGCGGCCCCTGTGATAGATGACATCATAGTGTACAGCCCCCTGTGATAGATGACATCATAGTGTACAGCGCCCCGGTGATAGATGACATCATAGTGTACAGCCCCCTGTGATAGATGACATCATAGTGTACAGCGCCCCCTGTGATTGGATGTCATATAGGTGTACTGCCCTGTGGATAGATGCATGTCATCATCGTGTTACAGCGCCCACCTTGTGATAGATGACATCATAGTGTACAGCGCCCCCCTGTGATAGATGACATCATAGTGTACAGCGCCCCTGTGATAGATGACATCATAGTGTACAGCCCCCTGTGATAGATGACATCATAGTGTACAGCGGCCCCTGTGATAGATGACATCATAGTGTACAGCGGCCCCTGTGATAGAATGGATCATCATAGTGTACTGCCACCGTGTAGATGGAATGACATAAAAGTGTACAGTCGCCCATGTGATAGATGTCATCATAGATGTTCTGCCCCCTGTGATAGCTGACCTCATCGAGTACTGCCCCCTGTGATAGATGTCCAAATAGTGTACAGCGCCCTGTGATAGATGACATCATAGTGTACAGCGCCCCTGTGATAGATGACATCATAGTGTACAGCCCCCCTGTGATAGATGACATCAAAGTGTACAGCGCACTGTGATAGTGACTTAATGTGTTACAGCCCCCGTGTGATAGATGACCTCATAGTGTACAGCGCCCCCTGTGATAGATGACATCATAGTGTACAGCCCCCTGTGATAGATGACATCATAGTGTACAGCGCCCCCCCTGTGATAGATGACATCATAGTGTACAGCCCCCTGTGATAGATGACATCCTAGTGTACAGCCCCCCTGTGATTAGATGGACATCATAGTGTACTGCCCCTGTGATAGTTTAATATAGTGTACAGCGCCCCTGTGATAGATGACATCAGCACTCAGTGCGGTCTCTTGTGCAGAGCTTGGTGTCTCTTCAGCAGTCAGTGCGGTCTCTTGTGCAGAGCATGGTGTCTCTTCAGCAGTCGGTTGCGGTCTCTTGTGCCGAGCCTTGGTGTCTCCTTCGCAGGTCAGTGCGGTCTATTGTGCAGAGATGGTGTCTCTTTCAGCAAAGTCAGTGCAGATCATGGTGGTATCTTCAGCAGGCAGTGCCGTCTCTTGTGCAGTGGCCTTGGTGTCTCTTCAGCTGTCAGTGCTGTCTCTAGTGCTGATCATGGTGTCTCTTAGGCAGTCAGTGCGGTCTCTTGTGCAGAGCGCATGGTGTCTCTTAACAGTCAGTGCGGTTCTTGTGCTGAGCAATGGTGTCTCTTTCAACTGTCAGTGCTGTCTATTGTGCAGAGCATGGTGTTTCTTCAGCCAATCAGTGCCGTCTTTGTGCGAGCTTGGTGTCTCTTCAGCTGTACAGTGAGAAGCATGGTGTCTCTTCACAGTCAGTGCCGTCTCTTGTGCAGAGGCATGGTGTTCTCTTCAGCAGTTTATTGCAGGCTTGTGTCTTTCAGCAGTCGGCCTCTCTTGTGCAGACATGGTTCTCTCAGAGTCAGGGCCGCTCTTCTGCCGAGCAGGTGTCTCTTCAGCAGTCAGTGCTGTCTCTTGTGCAGAGCATGGTGTCTCTTCAGCAGTCAGTGCCGTCTCTTGTGCAGAGCATGGTGTCTCTTCAGCAGTCAGTGCGGTTCTCTGTGCAGAGCATGGTGTCTCTTCAGCAGTCAGTGCAGAGCATGGTGTCTCTTCAGCAGTCAGGGCCGTCTCTTCTGCAGAGCATGGTGTCTCTTCAGCAGTCAGTGCGGTCTCTTGTGCAGAGCATGGTGTCTTTTCAGCAGTCAGTGCTGTCTCTTGTGCAGAGCATGGTGTCTCTTCAGCAGTCAGTGCAGTCTATTGTGCAGAGCTTGGTGTCTCTTCTTGTGCAGAGCATGGTTTCTCTTTAGCAGTCAAGGATGTCTTTTGTGGTGTCTCTGTCTTGCAGTCTCATGTGCATAGCATTCTGTCTTTTATGCAGAGCATGCTGTCTCCTCTGGTGCAGAGCGTTTTGTGTCTTTCTTGCAGTCTCTTGTGCAGAGAATGTAGTCTCTTGTGCAGAGTTTGCTGTCTTCTGTGTTGCCGTCTCTTGCAGTTTTTTGTGCAGAGCATTGTCTCCTGAGTTGCAGTTTCTTCTGCAGAACATTCTGAGTTTTTTTGTGCAGACCATGCTGTCTCCTGTGTTGCAGTGTCTTGTGCACAATGTGATGTCTGTCTTGCAGTCTCTTGTGCAGAGCATTCTGTCTCTTGTGTAGACTGTGATGTCTCAATCTTACAGTCTCTTGAGCAGAGCATGCTGTCTCCTGTGTTACTGTCTCTTGTGCAGAACATGCTGTCTCCTGTGTTGCCTGCCATCTCTTGTGCAGAGCCTGGTGTCTGTTTTGCAGCCTGTTGTGCAGAGCATTTTGTCTTTTGTGCAGTGCATGCTGTCTCATGTGTTGCAGTCTCTTGTGCAGAGCACGCTGTCTCTTGTGCAGAACACGCTGTCTGTCTTGCAGTCTCTTGTGCAGCACATGCTGTCTCTGTCTGGCAGTCTGTTGTGCAGAGCATCTAATTTCCCCGTATTAAGTTCCCCTTTTGCAGAGCACACTGTCTAATGTGCAGAGCATGCAGTCTCTTGTACAGAGCATGCTGCCTCATGTGTTGCAGTCTCTTGTGCAGAGCACGTTGTCTCTGTCTTGCAGTCTCTAGTGCAGAGCATGCTGTTTCTGTCTGGCAGTCTGTTGTGCAGAGCATGTTATCTCCTGTATTGCAGTCTCTTGTGCAGAGCACACTGTCTAATGTGCAGAGCACGCTGTCTCTTGTGCAGAGCATGCTGTCTCATGTGTTGCAGTCTCTTGTGTAGAGTACGCTGTCTCTGTCTTGCAGTCTCTTGTGCAGAGAATGCTGTCTCCTGCGTTGCAGTCTCTTGTGCAGAGCACACTGTCTAATGTGCAGAGCATGCGGTCTCTTTTGCAGAGCATGCTGCCTCCTGTGTTGCAGTCTCTTGTGCAGAGCATGCTGCCTCCTGTGTTGCAGTCTCTTGTGCAGAGAAACTGTTTCCTGCGTTGCTGTTTCTTGTGCAGAGAAACTGTCTCCTGCGTTGCTGTCTCTTGTGCAAAGCACACTGTCTCTTGTACAGAGCACGCTGTCTCCTGCGTTGCAGTCTCTTGTGCAGAGCACGCTGTCTCTTGTGCAGAGAAACTGTCTCCTGCGTTGCTGTCTCTTGTGCAGAGCACGCTGTCTCTTGTGCAGAGCATGCTGTCTCCTGTGGTCAGTCTCTTGTGCAGGGCACGCTGTCTCTTGTGCAGAGCACGCTGTCTCTGGTACAGAGCATGCTGTCTCCTGTGTTGCAGTCTCTTGTGCAGAGCATGCTGTCTCATGTGTTGCAGTCTCTTGTGCAGAGCACGCTATCTATTGTGCAGAGCACACTGTCTCTTGTGCAGAGCATGCTGTCTCTTGTGCAGAGCACGCTGTCTCTTGTGCAGAGCATGCTGTCTCTTGTGCGGGCAGTTTGGCAAACGTGCCCTTTTGTGGGAAATTGTCTTTGTGCAGAGCACCCTGTCTCCTGTGTTGCAGTCCCTTGTGCAGAGCATCTCCTGTGTTGCAGTCTCTTGTGCAGAGCATTCTGTCTCCTGCCCTGCAGTCTCTTGTGCAGGGCACGCTGTGTCTTGTGCAGAGCACGCTATCTCCTCTGTTGCAGTCTCTTGTGCAGAGCACGCTGTCTCTTGTGCAGAGCATGCTGCCTCTGTCTTGCGGTGCAGAGTGCTCCGCTCTTTCAGCCTTCAGAGGCAGTGGCCCAGTCGGGAACCTCCAGTGCACAATGAATTAGTGCTGCAGACACATCACTGGCGTCTCCATGGTAACCAGCGCTGCGCAGCGACACTGCCGGAATCAAGGTGTCTTTTTATAGAACATTTTGCTCCAATCGTTTCCTGCGCTGAGGGGCCCCGTCCTGCGCCGCCGCCGCCTCGGAGGCCGCCACAAACTCCGGGGTAATGGAGGGGAGTCAGGGCACTTAACCCTCGCCTGCCTGCAGCGCTCTGTGCTATGGACGTGTAGCGGGGTCTCTGCCACACCCACCTTCCTGTGCAGGAACCTCAGCGGCCACAGTGCCCCCCCAATGAGTCTACACCTCCAAAGAAACTTCCAGCGCTTCCTGTATCTGTGCTGTATACAGAGGACTGGAGCTCTGCATGGTTTCCTATATACAGTACTTACATAACATATATATATATACTCTAAAATACTCCTCCTCCTCAGTAGATGTCTCTGAACCTCCTCATGAGTAGATGTCTCTAAACCTCCTCATCAGTAGATGTCTCTAAACCTCCTCATCAGTAGATGTCTCTGAACCTCCTTATCAAATATTCGCGAACCCCTCATACCATAATGTCTCTGAACCTCCCATCACTAGTATGTCTCTGAACCTCCTCAACACTAGAAATTCTCTGAACCCCCTATCATAATGTTTGAACCCTCCCCATCAGAATATGTCTCTGAACCTCCTCATCACTGTGTCCCCTGAACCTCCTCATCAGTAGATGTCTCTGAACCTCCTCATCAGTAGATGTCTCTGAACCTCCTCATGATGATCTCTAAACCTCCTATCAGTAGATGTCTCTGAAAATCCCTCATCAGTAGATGTCTCTGAACCTCCTTTATAGTAGATGTCTCCCGAACCTCCTCATCAGTAAAATTCTCTGGAACTCCTCATCATAGATGTCCTCTGAACCTCCATAGTAGATGTCTCTGAAACCTCCCCATTTAGTAGATTCTCTTAACCTCTCCTATCATAGATGTCTCTGACCTCCTCATTGTAGATGTTTTCTGAACACTCCTCATTATAAGATGTCCCCTGAACCTCCTCCTCATAGATGGTCTCGAACCTCTCATTTAGTAGATCTCCCCTGAACCTCCTCATCACAAAATGTCTCTAACCTCCTTTCCCCTAGAGTTCTGAACCTCCTCATCAGTAGATGTCTCTGAACCTCCTTATCAGTAGATGTCTCTGAACCTCCTCATCAGTAGATCTCTCTGAAACTCCTCATCAGTAGATTTCCTCTGAACCCCCATCAGTAGATTCTCTGAACTCAATCAGTAGAATCCTTTTTGAACTCTCACGTAATGTCTCTGAACCTCCTCAACATTAAAAGTCTCTGAACCTCCTCATCACTAGATGTCCTGAACCCTCTATCACTGAAGAATCTCTGAACCCCCATAACATAGATTCTCTGAACACCGCCTTATCAGAAATGTCCTGAACTCCTCACCAGAAGTTCCTTTAAATTTCCTCATCACTAGATGTCTCGCATGAAATCCTTCCTCCATCAGTAATGTCCTCTGAACCTCCTCACATAGATTCCCTTGAACCTCCTCATGAGTAGATGTCTCTGAACCTCCTTATCACTAGATGTCGCTGAACCTCCTTTCATAAGAATGTCTTTGAATCCTCCTCAACAGTAGATTTTCTCTGAATCTCCTCATTTATTATGTTCTGAACCTCTTATCATAGATCTCTCTGAACCTCCTTATCAGTAGATGTCTCTGAACCTCCTCAGCAGTCGATCCCATTGAACCTGCTCATCAGTAGATGTCTCTGAACCTCCTCACCATAGATTTCCTGAACTCCCCATCAGTATCTGTTTTAACCTTCTCATCAGAGATGTCCCCTGAACCTCTCATCAAGGAAAAGTCTCTGAACCCCCTCATCAAATGATGTCTCTGAACCTCCTCATCAGTGATGTCTCCCGAACCTCCCATCAGTGATGTCTCTGAACCTCCCCCATCATAGATTTCCTGAACCTCCTTATCATAGATGTCTCTGAACCTCCTCACCCCTAATTTGCTGAACTCCTCATAGTAATCTTTAGAACCCTTCTCATCAGTAGAATGTCTCTGAACCCCCTCATCAGAAGATTTTCTGAACCTCCTCATCAGTAGATTCTCCTGAACCTCCTTATCATAGAAAGTCTCTGAACCTCTCACCAAATAGTCTCTTGAATCCTCCTCATCATAAATGTTGAACCTAACTCATTAGTAGAATGTCTCTGACCTCCTCATAGGAATTCTCTTAACCCCCTTATCAGTAGATGTCTCTGATCCTCCTCATTAGTAGATGTCTCTGAACCTCTTCATCAGTAGATGTCTATGATCCTCTTCATCAGTAGATGTCTCTGAACCTCTTCATCAGTAGATGTCTCTGAACCTCCTCATCAGTAGATGTCTCTGAACCTCCTCACCCTTTGATGTCTCTGAACCTCCTCATCATTTGATGTCTCTGAATCCCCCTCACAGTAGAGTCTCTGAACCCCCTCATCAGTAGATTTTATTTAACCTTCCCCATCAGTAGATGTTTTCTGATCCTCCTCAGTAGATGTCTCTGAACCTCCTCATCAGTAGATGTCTCTGAACCTCCTCATCAGTTGATGTCTCTAAAACCCCCTCATCATAGATGTCTCTGAACCCCCTCACAGTTGATGTTTTCTGAACTTCCTCATCATGATTTTCTGAACCTCCTCATCAGTATATTTTCCCTGAAACCTTCCTCATCAGTAATGTCTCTGAACCTCCTCATCACTAGATGCCTGAACCTCCTCATATAAATGTTTTTTGAACCTCCTCATCATAGATGTCTCTTAACCCACATCATAATGTTTTCAGAACCTCCTCATCAGTAGACGTCTCTGAACCCCTTCACCAGTAGATCTCTCTGAACCCCATCATAGATGTCTCTGAACCTCCTTTACAGTAGTTTTTCTGAACCTCCTTTACCCGTAAATGTCTCGAACCCCTCATCATAAATGTCTCTGAACCAACTCATCAGTAAATGTCTCTGAACCTCCTCATCAGTAAATGTCTCTGAACCTCCTCATCAGTAAATGTCTCTGAACCTCCTCATCAGTAGCTGTCTCTGAACCTCCTCATCAGTAGCTGTCTCTGAACCTCCTCATCATAGTTCTCTGAACCTCCTCATCATAGATTCTCTGAACTCTCATCATAGAATTTCTGAACATCCTCATCAATATATGTCTCTGAACTTACTCATCAGTAGATCTCTCTGAATCTCCTCATCAGTAGATTTAATTGAACCTGCTCATCAGTAGATCTCATTGAACCTGCTCATCAGTAGATGTCTCCTTTAACCTCCTCACCAGTAAAATCTCTTGAATCCCTCATCTGTAGATTTCTGAACTTCCTCATCATAGATTCTCTGAAACCTCCTCATCATAGAGTCTCTGAACCCCTTTACATAGATTCTCTGAACCTCCTCATCAGTAAATGTCTCTGAACCTCCTCATCACTAGATGTCTCTGAACCTCCTCATCACTAGATGTTACTGAACCTCCTCATCAGTAGATGTCTCTGAACCTGCTCATCAGTAGATGTCTCTGAACCTCCTCATCAGTAGATGTCTGTGATCCTCCTCAGCAGTTGATGTCTCTGAACCCCTCATCCAAGATTCACTGAACCCCCCATCATAGATGTCTATGAACCTCTTCATCAGTAGATGTCTCTGAACCTCTTCATCAGTAGATCTCTCTGAACCTCCTCAACAGTAAATGTCTCTGAACCTCCTCATCAGTAAATGTCTCTGAACCTCCTCATCAGTAGATGTCTCTGAACCTCCTCAACAGTAGATGTCTCTGAATCTCCTCATCAGTAGATCTGAGTGAACCTGCTCATCAGTAGATGTCTCTGAACCTCCTCATCAGTAGATGTCGCTGAACTTCCTCATCAGTAGATGTCTCTGAACCTCCTCATGAGTAAATGTCTCTGAACCTCCTCATCAGTAGATGTCTCTGAACCTCCTCATGAGTAGATGTCTCTGAAACCCCCTCATCATAGATTTTATTTAACCTCCTCATCAGTTGATGTCTCTAAACCTCCTCATCACTGGATGTCTCTGAACCTCCTCACCAGTAGATGTCTCTGAAACCCCCTCATCAAGTTTAAAATCTTATGTGTTTAAAAACCTCCCCACCCGTAGAAAATTTTCTGAATCTCCTCATCAGTAGATTTAATTGAACCTGCTCATCAGTAGATGTCTCTGAACCTCCTCATCAGTAGATGTCTCTGAACCTCCTCATCAGTAGATGTCTCTGAACCTCCTCATCAGTAGATGTCTCTGAACCTCCTCATCAGTAGATGTCTCTGAACCTCCTCATCAGTAGATGTCTCTGAACCTCCTCATCAGTAGATGTCTCTGAACCAGCTCATCAGTAGATCTCTCTGAACCACATCAGTAGATGTCTCTGAACCTCCTCATCAGTAGATGTCTCTGAACCTCTTCATCAGTATATGTCTCTGAACCAACTCATCAGTATATGTCTCTGAACCTCCTCATCAGTAAATGTCTCTGAACCTCCTCATCAGTAAATGTCTCTGAACCTCCTCATCGAGTCTCGAACCCCTCTCAGTAGTTA